>AWOL01S0049309.1:19489-33998 GCA_000715115.1 Nicotiana otophora | reverse complement strand
GGGGGGGGGGGGGGGGGGGAGGGTATTTATAGGGCTCCTACGTGCACGGTCGCGCACCTGAGCAACTGACTGCGCATCGGCCGCGTACACGAGGCAGAAACTCCCTTATATGCGTGGCCGCACATTCTGGGCGCGCATATGGCATAGGTCTGGTAAAATGGCCATAATATTCTGTATACATATCCAAATGATAAACGGTTTGATGCGTAAGAAACTAGACTCAAAGGGCTTAAATTTGATAGGTATATCATCACCTAAGTCTTTATATTGTGGGATTTATATTTGTTTGAAGTCGGGTCTTATACTAATTAAGATATCCTTTCCACTTAATGTATCCAACTTGTTCCACACAAATTCTTGCTATTCACAAAACTCCTTAGTATGTTGCAACACATCTTAAACATATATTTTCATTTCAAATTGATTGTGTTCTATCCCATGGGTCTCCTTTAACACTCGAATACGTTATTCTCAAATACCGTTGGCGCACTTTCAAATCTTAAATCATTAGAAAATTTTAACGGGGCCTTACATTCTCCCCCGCTTAGGATCATTCGTCCTCGAATGAGGGTTAGAGTCTTCCATAGACACCTAATGTGGCTTAAATATTTATCCACACACCAAAAGCTCCAAAATTTGGCTAACTCCCCAAATTTCAAAAAATTTCGACAGAGTTTTCCCTGTATTTCGGCCTATCCACCTGTCAGAGAGCCCCAAAAACCACTCTTAACAACACATCTATAACTCGACAAAGCATCACAATATATATTAATCTCAACATTAAAAGCATTACATTAACATAAGTACTATTTTGACATGAACTGTACATATTTAAATCATAACACATAGAAAGTACCCTTCAAATCGCAACTATTTGTCTATACAAACAAGTGGGAATAATTTCTTTCCACAATATCCTCGGCCTTCGAGGTAACCTCCTCGACTCACAGACTTCGCCGTAGCACTTTAACGGAGAAAATACCAACTTCTGGACTTATCTAACAAGGATGACAATTAGGTACCTCTCATAAGCCAATTACCCATTAACTTAACCTTCCATAGCTTCCACCGGAACGATAGACAAATGATTCCTAACTACCCTCCTTGGCATAGACACATGAAACACCGGGCACATGGAGAACAATGATGGGGGACATCATACGCATAGCTTGGCCTATTTCTTTTAAGATGCCATAAGGCCCAAATATAAACTAAACCTATCTTACCTTTATTAACAATTCACATAGTATCTTCATGGAGAAAGTCTAGAGAATAACCCGTTCACTATCTTCAACTCTAAATCTCTACCCCAAGCACCCAAACTAAACCTTTGGCAACTTTCAACAATTATTCTACGATGTGCTAGAATGAATATGACCATAGAGTTCCTACCCAATAAATTCGATCATGGAATGATGCTTCTTTTTTGACATGCTTGAACCTACAACTCTCGATAGATTTACTACAAACAAGAACAACGAGGTTCGAGATTGAACTGGAATTACTCAAGAATCCATCAATGTACTGAGAAGGGCATTTCAGGAGGTTATATCTTAAGAGACATGAAGGTTATTACCAATAGCGCTGACATGGTTAATCATCATAATGACATCATTGGATAGAAAAGTTCTAATGGGTGATATGATACTCCGGGGAGAAAGACAATTAACTCATATCCACCCAGGGATGTGGAACATTAAGGATAGTAAATTCTCCGCACATGATAATGACATAGTCAATGATTCTAGAAATGAAGTGTTTAAAGATAACAGAACCCAGAGAGACACTATAAAATAATCATAGAAGGTTTGCAGATGTTCATAATGAGTTTGCCATGAATATTTTTATGACTTGAAAAGTACCCAGATGCTAATGGAAGATAGGAGCACACGAGAAGCAGACGTGATGCTATGATAACCCCAAAGGTGCATTTGGTCTTGATAGAGAGCCTAATAAAGGACAATTATTAAAAAAGAAGTATTGCAGCAACATATGGAAGGATGCGATCTCCCATGGTTATCCAACAATTGTCAGGAAACTAGCAAAATGAATTCACTAACTAAGGGACACATTTAATACATGTTTAGAGGTGTAAAGAGAAAATGAACATTTGTTATGAGCTGGACATGATTCTACCACAATAACTCTCAAGCTGCCATACCAGGCCATTTCATGGGCAACTACAATACTAGGAACAAGGCGAGCTACTTACTGTAGAATGATCTAAGAGGACATGAAATTCATACTGAGATGGGCGAACAATAGATATTCCTATGTCGAATTTGTGAGAAATCTCAAATTTCCGAGAAACTTTATGCGGACGAGTGACCATTTCAATTGACATGTACACATATGATAGGTGCCGAGATATGCTCTTATGTTACTAAACCGTGGAAAGGGTTTATGAGAATGCTCACAAAAGGGAGTAAAGTGACTGTTCAAACCATATGAGTCACGTGCACAAGAGAAAAAGACTGGCTCAAGAAAGATCTCGACACTAGGATGCCTTACATTAGATTCGATACCCTGTAGATAAACATTATGGTAGTGCGTGCATAAATACAAGTGAGCAGGTGTTATCCATTTGAATCAGAAGGTTCTGTAAAAATTCATCCGGTATAGTCTCTTGTTGAGAATATTAGGGAAGCAAGTGAGAAGTATTAGCCTAGGGTTATAACCCAATTCCAGGAAATCATTATAGAACGCAATTTCTCAAGAGATTGTAAATATAAGGAATTGGGACAGAGAGTATTCACAAATAATAGGTCTCATTCAAAGAGTAGATAAAGAGAATGGCTCATAAAGTTGTTCCAATTCTATCCCAATTTCCATAGCAGCATAAGGAATTACATATGACAAAGTGGAACCGGGATCAATAAGGGCATATACATCATGAGGTTGGACATTCGATATACCTGTAACCATATCTGGAGAAGCCTCCGACTTTTGAAGCCTCCTCATCGCATAGAACCTGCTGGGCCCTCCCGAGCTCTTGATACCACCCCTAGCTGCTTTATGCCTGCGGGCGCTATAGTGCCTCGAGCTGGGGGAGGCGCTGTAGCATAAGGAATGACATATGACAAAGTGGAACCGGGATCAATAAGGGCATATACATCATGACGTTGGACAGTCGATATACCTATAACCACATCTAGAGAAGCCTCCGACTTTTGAAGCCTCCTCATCGCATAAAACCTGTTGGGCCCTCCCAAGCTCTTTATACCACCCCTAGCTGCTCCATGCCCTACGGGCGCTATAGTGCTTCGAGCTGGGGGAGGCGCTGTGGATATAGTAGCTGAAGAACTAGATGGTTATGTCGCACCCCGCCCATGCTCTGGCGAGACGAACGACAATCTTTCTGAATGTGACCCCTCATACCATACTCGTAGCATACATTGGTACCATAGTGACAGACTCCCGAATGACATCTCCTACACTTCACACAATGGGGATTCCCCATTGACCTGATATTCACCCTGTTTGCATACACAAAAAAAACATCCACCTTATCCTTCCTCCAGGCCTCTAATGCAGGAGTCATAAACCCTGTACCGGTTTGCTGTGTGGGCATTTGGAATTTCCCAAACCTGCCACCCCTAACATGCTGCTGAGCATACTCATAACACGACGCCAAATGTTCATTCCCGCATATTGGGCAGACTGGGATGGGTGTACCCAACCTAGGGCCTTTGTTCTTTGTGTTCCCCCTCTTTCCACAACCATAACATATTTCAAGAGTCATCAAACATGTTCCCAAGTGATGCTTCTTGCAAATCAAACAATCCGGTTCATTAGCACTAACAACCTTCTTTCGTTTCTTAGATTCTCTCACCACACGATCCGGTAGTGCGGTGACATTGGTAGGAACAAGAATACTCCCCCTAGCAACAAGTTATTCCAATCCCTCCACGGTTTGATGCATTCTCCCAACGCACTTTTGTGCAATCTCCCCCAAACTCAATGGCGGGGTCATTTCCTCCTCATTGCTTCGAACTCGTAGATTACTCATATGAAAAATGAGACATAATGAGAAAATTAGCTCCCTATCTTGGCCTCTATCGCACGATCTGGAGTATCAAAGGAGTGTGAAATTCCTAAATGTCCAAGTAGCCTCCCCATTATAGATGTGGTCGACAACACACCGATAAGAAGGACTCTACTACACACGGCTTTGAGATATCCTAGGACACTTTAAAACCTTTGGCTCTGATACCACGTTTGTCACGCTCCGAACTCGGGAGCGCGACCGTCGCTCAACCGAGATACCCCGGCCGAGCAAGCCTGCTAGATGCCTTCTACCCAACCTCACCCATCAACAATATAAGAATCAATACAAGTGATAGACATGAGAAAAAATCAAGCATTCCTCATTCTTTGATATTCATTTATGATTCCCAAAATATTACAATTTTATAGATGTAAAGAAAACCATGTTTGCCAAATACCAACATTTCTAGTTCAATTCCCAACATCGAATACCACCCACAACCTATCTACGGAGCCTCTAAGTACAATAGAAGTGAAGAATGGAAGTGCCGGCGACAAGGCCACGTCTATACCCCAAAGTAAAAAATACAACGTCAAATGATATAAAGCCCGTAATAGAGTAGGGCTCACCAAAACCTGTTGAATAGAGAGTGACTGCTAATGAGGGCCAAAAATGCCCGCTGATGAACCACCTGCATCTATTGAAGATGCAGCGCTCCCGACAAAAAGAACGTTAGTGCATGTGGAATAGTACTAGTTTGTAAAGCTAAATGTTCTCTTTCGAAATAGAATGCCAATAACAGAAGGGGAAACACCATGAAGAAACAAGTAACAATCAATGATATCAAAATGCCAAGTTAAAACATAACAATTTTCAACATACGGAAAATATTATATATTTTGGATAGGAGATCATTAGCACCAATATACCACCGTGTTTTTAGCACGGAGTCCGATCACGCCCGATCGGCTTGGCCATCTCCCCACGAATAATGTGGTTTGACATGTGGTGCGAAAGAAAGGTGTTACCAAGAGTAGTACCATCATGTGCGCAACATGGCATCCGATCTCCACCCGATCGGCTATGCCACCTTCCCACATATGCCGTGTGGGTTGACTTTACAATTCACACCTAATATCAACCTCATCCCAATTAAGGGGAATAACCACAATCACATCAATATTTCAATCTCATCTCAAACAAGGGAAATAATTACAATCCACTCCTACACCGACACGTGTAGTTTCGGGCATAGGCCTTATGACCCACCCTTCCTCGGTTTGCTAATGATACTACCAAAATATTTTTGGTTTGCACACAAGGGAAACAAAAGCAGAAATATATTTTTTATTCACCTTATTACCTTTCACACTATATATAGCTTCGTTAGTACCTTCAACCATTCACAACATCATTATAATTCCATTGGCTCTCTTGGCCATACTTTTGATTCCTCATCCCAAGGCATGGTGGTCGTACCTTATATTTCACACTTTCATTTCTTTACTTTCAAGGATCATCGACATAAACAGCAACATATAGAATATTCCGGAAAGCACAACTTTAAGTTCATTAGTAATGAAGACTTTAAATACAATGGATTTCTTTCCAAGAAATGGAGTAAAATGGTTGGCAATCGAAGCACAAGTTAAAAGCATAAACGAGTAACACATCATTTAATCTTGAAATACTTTTCCAAAAAAGGGTAATACACAATTTCAACGCATGAATATATATAAGAGCTAAAGACACATTGGAAATACTTATAAAGCATATCATTAGTTAAAACAGCCATATTTGGGCACAAGTATAACTCTCATTATTGGCACGGTGGCCACACTTTTATCTCCAACCCCCTTCTTTCACCTTCAAGAATCCTTATAGATTATCAACAACAACGAATTTTAATTCAAGACTTTAGGTACACATATAAGCGATTGGAGTTTTAGACGCATGGAGTATTCTTCCCAAGTTACGCATAATAGACTTCCATTTGAAACACGACTCAAAGCCATAACATTTTAATACACATATCATTCTTAAACACATTCTCGAAGGATAACATAATGTAATAGGAATATTTGGAACACATTGTGAATGCATAATTCTCGACACTTGCTTACTCGGGACAATTGAATTTATTGGGAACAACTCGGAACATGGGAATATAGCACTTGAACTAACAATACTTAAAACTTACGGGAACATCATTGAATTAGATTCTAAGAGAGTAGTTTAGCCAATATACCTGGATTTCGCCCCTTAATAATACTACGACGTTCCACCACACTAAACAACTTCAATCTACATCAATTCAACACTAGCAAGATTTCTATACTTTAAGTCATTTAGACTTTTTATCAAACATCTAGTGTGCATATCTTTCTACAACTTCCTCCAATAGAATTTATTCACCTAACAACCACCTTCCACACCAATGATTCACCTCACAATTGTCTCTAGGACATCCACAACTTCCATTAGCACATGCATGCCCAACAATTCACTCCCAACCTATAAATCTTATCAATTAATTCCTTTTACAATCTCTACAATAGCAACACAACCTAGGTTAGGAAATTTTGGCTTTCAATCACCATCCCATAAGTCCTAACACATATTTCATACATAAATAATCACCATGCATTAGTTAGAGATGGTGGACATACCTCTTATAGTGAGACTCTTGAAAATCCCAATTTGTAGTGTTCTTGACCAATTTGGGGATTTGAATGAAAATCTATGGATCTTCAAGATTAATACTAGTTAATATAAGTGTTTAGGAGTAGTAATCAGCTCAAAATTACTCCAAAAACATTGCCTTGGTTCATGGGAGGGAAGTGTTGGATGAATTCCCCTTGATATGCATGCCCTAGCTCAAAGAAATGACTTAGCCCCTCTCTTTACCCGGCCTTGGGGTATTTATAGGGCTCCTACGTGCGTGGACGTGCACCTGGGCAACTGATTGCACATCGGCCGGTAAACGAGGCAGAAACCCCCTTATATGCACGGCCGCGCATTCTGGGCGTGCATATGGCATAGGTATGGTAAAATGGCCATAACGTTCTGTATACATATCCAAATGACAAACGGTTTGAGGCATTGGAAACTAGACTTAGAGGGCTTCAATTGGATAGTTATATCACCACCTAATTCATTATATTGTGGGAGTTCTATTCATTTAAAGTCGGGTCTTATGCTAATTAAGACATACTTTCCACTTAATGTATCCAACTTATTCCACACAAATTCTTGCCATTCACAAAACTCCTTAGTATGTTCCAACACACCTTATACATATATTTGCATTTCAAAATGATGTGGTTCTATCCCATGGGTCTCCTTTAAAACTCGAATACGTTATTCCCAAATACCGTTGGCGCACTTTTAAATCTTAAATCATTAGAAAATTTTAACGAGGCCTTACAACATCCTCCTGTGTTTGGAAGTGAGCGACATGAGGACCCCCTAGGACTTTATTGATCATTGCAAGGACAGACTGCACAATATGAGGATATAGGAGTCCCACGGGGTGGACTTTACCACCTTTCAGCTGGAGGGCAAAGCCCTTAGATGATGGCAGTCCTATCTTCTCGGTAGCCCAGCAGGTTCTCCTCCCTTGACTTGGGATCAGTTCATACGCCTCTTACTGGATAGATATATTCTACCCTCTCATAGGGAAGAGTTGCGATTTCAATTCGAGCAGCTCCAGCAGGGCCAGATGTCGGTGACCGACTATGAGACGGGATTCTCTGAGTTGTCTCGCCATGCACTTATGATACTTCCTACTGATGCAGAGCGAGTGTGGAGGTTTGTTGCGGGTTTGCACAGCGGTATCCAGGCCACTATGGCCCGAGAGGTTGAGATGGGGACATCTTACGAGTTGGTTGTGGAGATAGCTCGGAGGATCGAGGGTGTTCGTCAGCAGAGCCGAGAGCAGACGCCGAGGGACAAATGGTTTCGATATTCTGGAGGGTTCAATGGTGCATCATCTGGGGGCAGAGGTCAGATTGTGAGGGGCCAGTCTAATAGGCCCCCATATCCAGCACCACCGCCTTCTCGGGGTACTGTAGTGAGGATATATTTCAGTGCTATTATAGAGAGCTCCTACCATCCCCTAGCTATTCAGGGCTCCTCCAGTGGGTATTCAGGCCATTAGGGTTAGACTTTAGGTCAGTAGTCCACCATTTCGAGGGGTTGTTACGAGTGCGGGGATCTTGGCCACATGAAGAGGTTTTGTCCCAGATTGTGGGGCAAGGCAGTACAACATGGTCATTAGCCTATGATTACCGCACCAGCTGCCGCACCAGTCGTCCAGCTGCCTAGAGGTAGAGGGCAGGTGGGTAGGGGCCATCCTAAAGGTGGAGGCCAGTCAAGTGGCGCTCCAGCTAGGTTCTATGTTTTTCCAGCCAGACCAGATGCAGTAGCCTCAGATGCCATGATCACTGGTATTATTTCTGTCTGCGGTAGGGATGCTTCGGTACTATTTGATCCAGGGTCTACATATTCATATGTTTCATCTCTGTTTGCTCATTTTCTGGGTGTTCCTCGTAAGTCCTTGGGTACTCCTATTTATGTGTCCATGCCAGTGGGCGATTCTGTTGTTGTGGATCGGATCTATCGGTCCTGTATCGTGACTTTCTGTGGTTATGAGATTAGAGCGGATCTTCTGTTGTTCGATATGACCGACTTTTAGATCATCCTAGGCATGGACTGGTTTTCTCCTTATCATATCGTCCTTGATTGCCATGCTAAGACTATTACCTTGGCAATGCCAGAGTTGCCTAGATTGGAGTAGAAGGGTTCATATGTTAGTGCATCTAGTCGGGTTATCTCTTTTACGAAGGATCGACACATGGCCGAGAAGGGTTATTTGGCGTATCTAGCTTATGTTCGGGATACGATTGCAGAGACCCCAGCGATTGATTCAGTGTCTGTGGTTCGGGAGTTCTTTGATGTGTTTCCTTCTGATCTACCAGACATGCCACCAGATCGTGCTATCGATTTCTGTATTGATTTGGCTCTAGGTACCCAGCCTATCTCTATTCCACTGTACTTCATGGCTCCGAAAGAGTTGAAGGAGTTGAAAGAACAACTTAAGGAGTTGCTAGCAAAGGGGTTCGTCAGACCGAGCGTGTCGCCTTGGGGTGCGCCGGTGTTATTCGTGAAGAAGAAAGACGGGACTATGCAGATGTGCATTTATTATCGCCAGTTGAACAAAGTTACAATTAAGAACAAGTACCCGCTGTCGCGTATTGATGATTTGTTTGACCAGTTGCAGGGTGCTAGGGTGTTCTCTACGATCGACTTGAGATCAGGGTATCATCAATTGAGATTTGTGATTTTGATGTTCCGAAGATGGTTTTCCGGACAAGACATGGCCACTATGCGTTTCTAGTGATGTCTTTCGGTTTGACCAATGCCTCGGCGGTATTTTTGGATCTGATGAACTAGGCATTCATGCCATATATTGACTCATTTTTCATTGTCTTCATTGATGACATATTGATCTACTCACGTAGCACGGAGGAGCACGAGCAGCATTTAAGAGTGGTGCTTCAGACCTTACGGGAACAGAAGCTATCTGCTAAGTTCTCCAAGTATGAGTTCTGGTTAGATTCTGTGGCATTCTTGGGGCATGTTGTATCAGGCGAGGGTATTAAGGTAGATCCCAGGAAGATCGAGGCAGTTTAGAGTTGGCCAATTCCTACCACAATGACCGAGATCAGGAGCTTTTTGGGGTTAGCAGGTTATTATTGCCAGTTTGTGGAGGGCTTCTTATCTATTGCATCACCTTTGACTAGGTTGACCCAGAAGGGTGCTCCGTTCTGGTAGTCCGATGATTGCGAGATGAACTTTCAGAAGCTCAAGACCGCCTTGACTTCAGCACAAGTGTTGGTGTTGCCTTACGGTCCAGGGATGTATACTATATATTGCAACATTTCACGCGTTGGCCTGGATTGTGTATTGAAGCAGGAGGGGTGCGTTATTGCATATGCTTCACGTCAGCTGAAGCCCCACGAGAAGAATTACCCCATGCACGATTTGGAGTTGGCCGCGATAGTTCATACTCTTAAGATCTGGAGGCATTATCTTTATGGGGTGTCCTATGAGGTTTACACCGATCATTGCAGCTTGCAGCATTTGTTCAAGCAGAGGGATCTCAATTTGAGGTAGCGCAAGTGGCTTGAGTTAGTAAAAGATTATGATATTACCATCCTTTATCATCCGGGCAAGGCAAATGTGGTTGCGGATGCCTTGAGCAGAAAGGCGGAGAGTATGGGTAGTTTGGCATTCATTTCAGTAGAGGAGAGGCCATTGGCTTTGGACATTCAGTCCTTGGCTAAAAGACTTGTGAGGTTGGATATCTTGGAGCCCAGCTGAGTTCTTGCATGCGTCATCGCTCAGTCTTCATTATTCGAGCAGATTAAGGCTTGTCACTATGACGATCGCACTTGTTGGTTCTCAGAGAGATGGTTCTATAGGGTGGTGCCAAGGAGGTTACTATCGGCGAAGATGGTGTTCTGCGACTCCAGGGTCGTCTATGTGTTCCTAATATTGATGGATTGAGGGAAAAAATTGTAGAGTAGCCACACAGTTCTCAGTATTCTATTCATCCAAGTGCTACGAAGATGTACCGCGACCTGAGGAAGCATTATTGGTGGCGTCGGATGAAGAAGGACATAGTTGAGTATGTAGCGAGGTGCCTAAATTTCCAGCAGGTTAAGTATGAGCATCAGAGGCAAAGTGGCCTACTCCAGCAGATGGTTATACCTGAGTGGAAATTGGAGAGTATCACTATGGACTTCGTAGTTGGGTTGCCAAGGACCTTGAGGAAGTTTGATGCAGTTTGGGTCATTGTCGACAGATTGACCAAGTCAGCACACTTCATTCCGGTTGTGACTACATATTCTTTAGAGAGATTGTCCCATATTTACATTCAGGAGATTATTTGGTTGCATGGTGTGCCTGTTTCCATCATATCAAATAGAGGCCCTCAGTTTACTTCGCATTTCTGGAGGGTAGTATAGAGTGAGTTTGGGACTCGGATAGAGCTCATCACAGCTTTTCATCCACAGACTGATGGGCAGTCAGCGCGGATGGTTCAGATCTTAAAGTATATGCTCAGAGCATGTGTGATTGACTTCGGAGGGCAGTGGGATCGATTCTTGCCTTTGGCCGAGTTTGTTTATAATAACAGTTATTAGTCCAGCATTGAGATGGCTCCATTTGAGTCTTTGTATGGTCGGGGATGTCGTTCGCCCATCGGATGGTTCAAACCCGGCGAGGCTAGGTTATATGGTACCGATTTGGTGAAGGATGCTTTGGAGAAGGTGAAGCTGATTCAGGAGCGATTTCGCACAACACAGTCTAGACAGAAGTGTTACGCGGATCAGAAGGTGTGTGATTTATCATTTATGGTGGGAGAGAAGATTCTCTTGAAAGTCTCACAGATGAAGGGGATCATGAGGTTCGCGAAGAAGGGCAAGTTGAGCCCAAGGTTTATAGGTCTATTTGAGGTGTTGAGACGAGTTGGGGAGGTTGCTTATGAGCTTGCTTTGCCTCCCAGTCTGTCAGGAATTCATCCGATTTTCCATGTGTCTATGCTCTAGAGGTATCATGCCGACAGGTCACATGTGTTAGACTACAACACGGTTCAGCTAAATGAGAGCCTGGGTTATGAGGAGGAGCAAGTTGCCATTGTTGACAGGCAGGTTTGCCTGTTGAGGTCCAAGAAGATTTCTGCGGTAAAGGTTCAGTGGAGGGGTCAACCAGTCGAGGAGGCAACCTGAGAGACCGAGGAGGATTTGCAGAGCAAATATCCACACTTATTCAGCACTCTAGGTATGATTCTAGACCCGTTCAAGGATGAACGTTTTTTTAAGAGGTAGAGAATGTAACGACCCGACCGGTCATTTTGCTTTCTAGATCCCCGTTTCCCTAATTAAGACTCCCCATGTGTGCTTTTACTATTTTATGACTTGCGTGGATGGTTAGTTCGGGTTTGGAAGGGTTCAGGTTGAAATTCGGAACACTTAGTTCCTTAATAGTGGCTTAAAAATGATTAAATTTGACTTGAGTCAACATTTTGAATAAACAACCTTGGAACCGGGATTTGACGGTCCCAATAGGTTCATATGAAGATTTTGGATTGGGGCGTATGTCTGGATCGGGTTTTAGATGACCCGGGAGCGTTGCAACACTTAATATTGAAAGTTGGCGCATTGAAGGTTTTCTTTTTCTTTAAATTTGGTTTGAAGTAGGATTTGGTGTTATCGAGGTCCGTTTGGAATTCCGAGACTGGGAACAGCTCCGTATGGTGATTTGTGACTTGCACGAAAAATTTGGCATCATTCCAAGTTGATTTGATAGGAATCGGATGCGTGAAAGTGTTTCTAGAAGTTTTTGAGTTTTATAATTCGATTCATGCATTTTGGCATCAGATTCGTAGTTTTAGATGTTATTTTGGTGTTTCCATCATGCAAGCGGGTCCGTATTATGTTGTTGGATGTGTGAGTGTTATTAGATGGGGTCCCGGGGGCCCCGGATGCGAAACGGATTGGAATTAGACTCGGAATTGTGCCTGAGGGACTGCTGGTGTACAAGTTCTGGTGCGTCCGCACCTGTGTGATTTTGGCCGTAGGTGCGAGTTCGTAAAAGTGAGCCTATGATCGCAGAAGCGGCCTAGGGTGAGTGTCCAGTGGTCCGCAGAAGCGAGCTTGTTTCTGCGATGATGTGGTCGCAGGTGAGAAGCAAGGCCAGCCAGGCGTGGGTCGCAGGTGCAACAGGCCTTCCGCAGAAGCGGGTTCGCAGAAGCGAAAGCCCGTCTGCAGAAGCAAAGGCGGCAGCCTGAGCTAGGACTGCACCTGCGATGGAGTTTTCCGCAGGTGCGGCATCGCAGGTGCGCCCTAGGATCTGCAGAAGAGAAAATCGTTGGGGCAGTGAGGTTCATTTATTGTCGGGACTTAGGCTATTTTGGTTCATTTCTTTCACTTCTTGGATGATTTTAGAGCTTTTGAAGAGGGGTTTTCACCTAGCACTTTGTGGTAAGTAATTTTTATACAAGTTGAGTTTAATACATGCATTTTGGATAGATTCTTACCACATAAATTGTGCAAATTGTGGGTTTAGTTGAAAAACCTAGGTTTTGATAAAAATGAGATTTAACCACGAAAATGATTATGGAATTGGGTGAAAATTATATATTTGAGTTTGTGAGGTTATGGGTAATATTTATCTGTGAATATTTCCGGAATTCGGGCACGTGGGCCCGGGGTTGAATTTTAAGAATCTTCCAATTTGGGTTGGGTAATTACTCTAATAGCTAAATTACAAACTTTTTGTCACGACCCAAACCGATGGGCCACGACGGGCACCCGGTACCTTACTCAACCGAGTACTAACGTAACGTACTTTTCTTATTACATCATCATGGGTAAGTGGGCTAAAAGGGGCGTCTTGAAATAACTAGAGTAAACATGAGGGAATGACCGACATAGAACAACCCAACCTGATATAATGAGTTATACATATGACATACAGGCCTATAAGGCCAAAATAATCACTCATACATTGGACATAGGCCGACAAGGCCATACAATCTTTCATATAGATGACATATGTCTACAAGCCTCTAAGAGTACATAAACGTCATAAGGCCGGGACACGGCCCCGACATACAAATCGATACATGTCTAAATCATACTAACCAAATAAGCAACTCCGGAGCGAATGGAGCGCACCAATATTTTCCGCTGAGCTGATAGCCTACTTGGAGGACTCTCAACCTGTCTATCGGGACCTGCGGGTATGAAACGCAGCGTCCCCAGGAAAGAGGGACATCAGTACAAATAATGTACCGAGTATATATGAAATGAAAATCAGTAAACAATAGACATGAGAGAAACATGGAGTAAAAGACTCAACATGTATATCTGAATAGCTCTGTGAATCATGACAAGGCCATACAATCTTTCATATACATGACATATGTATACAAGCCTCTAAGAGTATATAAACGTCATAAAGGCCGGGACAGGGCTCGATATACCAATCGATACATGTCTAAATCATACTAATCAAATAAGTAACTCCGGAGCGAATGGAGCACACCAACATCTTCCGCTAAACTGATAGCCTACTTGGAGGACTCTCAACCTATCTATCGGGACCTGCGAGTAAGAAACGCAGCGTCCTCGGGAAAAAGGGATGTTAGTACAAATAATGTACCGAGTATGTAAGGAATGAAAATCAGTAAACAATACAAATGAGAGAAACATGGAATAAAAGACTCAACATGTATATCTGAATATCTCTGTGAATCATTTAATATTATAATATCATGCATATGCGTATAAATATCATACCATGCATGGGTATATGTGTTCATAACATCATCAAGCCTCTGAGGGCATCCCATCAAATCATCTCGACCACTGTGGGCAAATCCTGAACGTATACCAGCTGATCAGGTGGTGGTGTGTATATAATGCCGTAACCTTTTCCCATACCCCCCCCCCC
>AWOL01S0049309.1:0-17165 GCA_000715115.1 Nicotiana otophora | reverse complement strand
TCTTTTCACTCAAGACAACCTCTCCTTTTTCCTCTCTTGGAATGTCAACATGCACTCCCTTACTCCTCTCATTCTTTTCTCTCTCATATTTTTTCATATTCTCTTTAACAATCTTTTCATCTTCACAAATTTGTGAGGGAGTCAAAGGCCCAAGAATGAGTTTCTTCCCATTAATCTCAAAAGAGTATCTATTTTTTTCAATACTATATGAACCGATTCTATGGATATACCATGGCCTTCCCAACAAGATATGAAAACTATTCATCGAAATGACATCACACCAAATCACATCCTCATACCTTCCAATAGAGAATGGCAAGAACACTCTTTTATCTACCTTTACTCCTTTCAACATGTAGGGTTCAATATGTTCAACACAAGGCAAGTCCAATTTTTCAACCATATAAGTGCCAGTTAAGTTATAGCCAAATGCTTTGTCAATTCTAAGGGCATAAATTGCAGAAATCACTTTAGCTCTTATTTGAAAAATAACTTTACCATTGTCTTCCTTCCATTCAGTATACTGTAAGTTTGACTTTTCAAGTTGTTGAGTCATAGCTTTCCTCCTTCCACTGTAACTACCTGTTTGAGACATCTCAACATAGATTAAGGGAAATATGTATCTCTCAAATTTGGCTTTTCCCCTATAATTGTTCTCACACACACTTTACCTTTTTTTCTCTCTCGAAATAACCTTTGAACAAAATACTTTATAGATTTATAGTTAAACCCAATTCGTATAAAGTTCTTAGTAGTAAAATATAGATTTTTGGGGAACAAATGAAATAAGAACCAAATCCTAGAACTATTAGGCTCGGTTGAAACAAGACACGAACAAAAAGGAAATGATTATATATTTAGATTAGAAAGAGTAAGAAAAATTAAATTTTTATCTTATCTTTGAAATCTGGGATCCCCTCTTCTTGTTTCCTTTGATAGTTTTTGGAAACAAATTAGATACAAAAGAAAGTTCCTGGAGAGCAAGCAATTATTTTTTTTAAACTGATTTTTATTTTTTTAACTATATTTTTGCTCTTAGTATTCAAGAAATCCCCAAAATTATCAAGAACGAAACCTTGGTAGAACCGCTCTGATACCACTTGATAACGACTNTATTCAAGAAATCCCCAGAATTATCAAGAACGAAACCTTGATAGAACCGCTCTGATACCACTTGATAACGACTAGGTCAGGAATCCAAACTAGAGTAAGAGTTTGAAAAGTAAATGCGGAAGCAATAACAATAAAGAATTGAACAACTAGAACTAAGGGGCAGAAAATAAAGGATATGGGTAAATTCAAGGAAAGAATTCCAAGAACTTCTAAGAACGCAAGTTCTATAGCCTAGACAAGATCAAAGCAACAACGTCTTGATTTATTGAAGAAATTAAACGCCTTTACTTAAAAGCAAATCAAAATAATAGATTCAGATCTTAACCGCTTTACGAGTAACTTGAGACAACAATTAATAACTACTATTAATCGCCTTCTAAGAATACCACAAAGGAATCAAAGATATCACAATAGAGAAGTAATCTTACTACCTTGAACTATGAACTAGTAAAGGTTGGAAGATAAATCTCAAAGCACAAGTAACGAAGGTTTAAAAGAACTCTCAAAGTATGATATACTTAATCAATAATGAAGTCCTCAATGAATGAGAAGAATTCCTTATTTATAGGAGTACTAAGGCATAAAAACTCATTACAATTAGGTAGGGTGATTGCTAAGGAGTAACAAAAATCATCAAATTAGGTAGGGGGCTGCTAAGGGGTAACAAAGTCATAAAAATTAGGTAAGGTGGTTGCTAAGAAAAAAGAAAAGTCATAAAATTAGGTGGGGGCGGCCAAATCCCTTTGGGGCAGATTTGGGCCTTAAACCTACTAGTTTGGGCCATTGGTTTGGACTCCAATTGGGCTCCATTTCAAACACCCCATTTGGACCTCTTTTAAGCTCATTTTGGGCTCTTCTAGGTGCCATTTTGCTAGATTTCAGGGGCCGAGTTCGGGACCCAATCTTCCTCCTCTTGGACTTCAATTTGGGCCACTAAATAATTGTAAAACTTGTATAATTTATCTACTCTGGTCTTGAGCTCGTCCTCCACAATTAAAAGTTTATTTATTTGCACTTGAAGTCTAATGACCTTGTTTTGCAACTCTTTAGCTTGATATCTTGTTAAAGGCCATCTTTGAGACTCCAAAGCTTCATCCTTGTCCTTGAATAGAGTTGAGCTTCCTAGGATGCTATCACGAGCTTACGTCGATTAACTTACGATGAAACTTTAACGTACAAAAATACGGAATGTAACATCTAATTTCCGAGCTTTCATCAATTTACTTATGACGAACTTTCACATACGAAAACATGGGGTTTAGCACTTGTGAGCGTATATTGATTAATTTATATAACATTTGACTAGCTTCGGATTGTTCGGCACCAAGTTGAGACTTTATAGTGAGTTCTTGGGCCGGAAAGTGAGCTTTGAGATGAGGTAAGTCTCTTTCCTAACCTTGTAAGAGGGAATTTACCTCATAGGTGTTTTAAATTTCTATTTGCTTCTAATTGTGGGGGCTACGTACGCCCGATGTGACGAGAGTCCATGCGTAGCTACTAATTATGCTTAAGTCCGGGTAGTTTTAGGACCTTAATCATGAAATATTTGTATTGTTTGCACTCTACTTGTTAATGTAAGTGCCTAAATTATATTGAAACTTGATAAAAGATTCTTAAAGACCGAATTTCACTTACTTTGAGTTTTGGAGGGTTACTTGACTATTAATAGAAATTGTGCTTCCTTGTGTATTAGTCTTGTAATAGCTTTTAAATTAGATGTTCATAGAGTATTCTCTCTTCTTGTGGAGCGGGCCGAACGCCTCGGCTGTATAATAGATGCATTTTATGGTTCATGCCGCTCGACCCTCGGTAGTATACATATTATTATGGATCGGGCCGTACGACCTCGTCATAAATCGTGCGTGTTAATGTGGTAGTTGAAGATTTTTGGAATTTACTATCAGTTAAAGAATTATTTATTCACTGCTTGCTATTGTGTTATTATTATTATTATCCACATATTTCATGCCTATTTAGAATTTCTGTATTTTATTGTTGGTCCATAATAAGTGTCGATGTCGACCCCTCGTCACTACTTCTTCGAAGTTAGACTGGATACTTATTGGGTACATGTTGTTTATGTACACACGCTACACTTCTGTACTAATCGTGCAGGATCTGAGGCAGGTGCATCTGGCAGTCCTTCCGGCGCACACCCCCGTTACCCCTAGGCTTAGTGGTGAGCTACTTTTCGAGTCTGTTCTGCAACACCCACAGTCTCTCTTTTATATTTACTTTCTGTCCATTTTATTTCAGACAGTAGTGGAGGTGTTTTGTATATTCTACTAATTGCTCATACACTTGTGACACGGGGTCTTGGGAATATGCTAGTAGACACTTTATGGTTTTTGGTATTTATCTCTCGTACCTTGCTCTTTATTGATTCACGCTTTACTTTACTATAATTTTCCACTCCTCATTTACTTAATAAATAAAAATTCGGTTATTTTGAAATTATTAAAAGAATAAACACATGGCTAGTTCACCGTTGGCTTGTCTAGCGGCAACGTTGGGCGCCATCACGGCCTATATGGGAATTGGGTCGTGATAGCATGTACCCATGATTTTAAATGCGTAAATTTCTTTACTTAATAAATTTTATGATTTCAAAAGTAATAAAATGAATAATTAATGTGATAGTTCACCGTTGGCTTGCCTAACGGCGACGTTGGGCGCCATCACGATCTATAGTGGGTTTTGGGTCGTGATAGCTTGGTATTAGAGCTCTATGTTCCCTTGAGTCTTACGAGTCATGAGCGAGTCTAGTAGAGTCTTACGGATCGGTACAGAGATATCTGTACTTATCTTCGAGAGGCTACAGGGCTATTAGGAGCACTTCCCTTCTTGATTCCCCGTCTTGCGCTTTGATTGCATTAAATCTTATGCCTTCATTTCCTTCCTACTAATTTTTATATGATGTTGAGCGCTTGTTATCAATTGGGCATCGAGGAGTTGTAATGGTACTGCAGATATGGTGCAGGATGTTTCTCCCTACGTATTCGAGTGGGCTATTATCGTCGCCTTGTAGAAGGTCACTCTATCGTTCCTGCCCAGTGCTAGTGTTGCCTACTGTTTCGAGGCTATGCACAATGTATTATGAGGTTCATGCGTTGTTATCGTGCAATATTGGTGTGAATGGTAGGTTGCTCATTTATGTATCGCGGCGGTGAATGACTCGAAAGGAGGATTACTCGGGTCATGGTTTAGAGGTTCGACATTTAATTTCGGTGGAGGAAAAGCAATTGGACTATGGATGTTTGAGCCTTGGCTGACGGAGTAGAGAGACATGATATTCTCGAACATGGAGGAATTTGCATTTGTGGTGTGGTGTCGTCGTCTTTGTTGGAGCGCATTAAGGCTTATGGGTGTTAGGGTCTCCTTTGATTTGCCTTCGGGGTAGGGTGTTGTAGAACAATGCCTAAGCAATGGTTATCAGAGACGGCGGTGTATGTTGCCTTTTGAGTCGAATTAGTACTTCTAATATTGATGGTTCGAGGGAGACGATCTCCATGGAGGCTCAGAGTTGGTGGAAGTTTTTCTGTTTGGGTGCTACAGAGATGGGTTATGATTTGAGGTAGTATTTTGGCAGAAAAGGAGGAGGAAGGACAGGGTGGGCGGTGTCTCGCTGTGGTTGAATTGCTAGAAGGTCAAGTATGAAAAGCAGAGGCCGGGAAGTTGCTTAATGGAGATGGTTTAACCGAAATGGGAGTGGCAGAGTAGTGTATGGATTCTGTGGTAGGATAGCCACATGCCTTGAGAAAGTTTAGAGAGATTTGGGGGTCATGGTGAACAATGACTAGGTCTATGGATTTTACTTGGGATGGTGGCTACTATACCGAGGAAGGTTGAATATGACGGAAATAAGTTTGCTTGGAATGAAGAGGGGGTGTAAAAGCTTAATTATTGTTATGGGATGCAAGGTGACTTCAAATTTGAAACGTATTGTTGGACATTTAGTTGATGTTAATGGGGAATGAACAGACTCTTACAACTGGCGGGCGAGCATGGGCTTAGGAGGGTTTACTAATTTCCTGGTAGTTGTACCCAGGGCAGCATCGTTGGAAGATGTCGGTATGGAATTCTACAGGTGGGCTATCGCCTGTGAGAAGGTTAGCGGTTGCATGATTTTGATAAAGTTCCTACGAAGAGTTCTACTTACTGCCCAACAGGAGATCGAATGTGTGATTGTGGCTGATAATTTAGAATGTTTTATGGAAAAGTTTAATAAGAGATTGCGAGAAATTTGGCGGATTAATGGTGCGAGATCATGGTAACTGAGAAGGAGGAATAATTGTGGGTTCTAGATTTATGTGATTGCAGCTTAAAGCTAAGTGGGGGAGCCCACTGTCTATGATTGGGTCACGTGGTTATGTGCCTGTGTGGTTTTTGGTTATCGATGCATTGGTGGATTATTTATGACTAAGAAAAGAAAATATCAGGGGTAATTCGGGCAAAGGACTTGAGGAATGCATGCTACATTTTGCCTTATCAATTCATGTGCAGGTTTTGGGATGACTCAAAGTTTATGCTTCTTGTGGATGTGATGTACAAGGAAAATAATTCATCCGATTGCTTCTTTGGGAGTGTTCATGTGCTAACAGAGCATTGAAGTTTGGTTATATTCGGGACCAAGTAAGAGTGGGTGACTCTCAACAATGGTTTTAGTGGGTTCAACAATTAAAGTGTAGTGTCTAAGGATTGAGTGTTTTTTTACAGTGGATTATGAAAGGGACTTGGAATGTTTCTATGTTAGCACTGGGGGTCTGCGATGCGATGTTAGATATATCGAAGGAAACAACTTCGGATTCGTAGAAGATCTTTCAAAATAGGTGTACTAGTTGGAGATACTATTGAGTGCATATGGAGGGTATGAGATGGCTGATGGGTGTTGAGGAGATGTGGTTTCGTGATTTGGGGTCACTCGTGGATGAGTGTTGTTTGAGGTCCGTTATGTGTAAATAGAACTATTATTTGAAAGGCAAGTCTAGAGTAAATTGGGAAAAGTTCAGTCGGTTAGTAATGGTTTGAATCAGCATAGTTTTGGAAAGGATTAGATTCCTTCAGTCTGTTAAGGCTATACAGGTGATCTGTGGTTGTATGTGCGGGCTTGACAGCCACCGTGATTTTATTGAGGTAGAAGTACTTGCTTCTGATGGACTTGTTATGTGTAAATGGATCCTGGAAGAGTTATGGTTGTTTAGACTATGACTTGAGGTTTGCATTTTCTGCAGTTATGGGAATTTGGTTGCGTGTTACAATTGTTCTTCAGAAATGAGTTAAGTGAAAGGGCTCTAGCCGATGAAGTGTTTATTCTATTGGTGTTTAGGGGTTATGATGTAATTCCTGTACTCTACCGTAGCAACATGGTAGGTGCAGTGAGCGGTATGGAAATTGAAAGTTGAGGATCAAGGTTTTGGTTCGGTTTTGATAGGAATATCACGAGCTCGGAGGAGCAGGGGAGGATTCCAGATGTTCAGAGTATGCTGGCGCTATTTTAGTGTCGCCTGAGAATGGTGTTCTATGGAAGAGGTGTCGTGTATTAAATTGCGGTTTCATGAAATTCATTATAGAAATAGTATGGTTGACAGTCATACATGTGCTGATTTTACTACCTGGTGCGGAGGTTGTTGGAGTAACTCCCACGGGAAGATCGTATAAGTGTGATGTGTTAGTCATTTGATTCTTAGAGATCGAAATTAGATATAGAGATTCTGGTACTGTCGCTAATGGGAGAGTTTACGCCTGAGAGGCGCTCTATTCCTTTGGTTGTGAACTGGAGAGTTTGTTTGGGGTTAGATGACTGCTCGTATATGTCATGAATAGGGTCATTGTAGATTTTTGAAAGGTTATTGGCCCAGTATAGGATGATCGGGATCGACTTGAGGTCAGTCAGTAGACCTAATGTGAATGTATGATCTATATCAGGTCGGATGTGTTCATTCAGCATAGCATTGCTTATGGAGGAGTCTTCGGGCATTGGATGTTATTCCCGTCGTCAGTTATCCTATGTAGTACTCTATTATGCCATGTGGGTTGTGAGGCGGCTTGATTATTCGCACATGTATTGTGATTCTGGGTATCTTGTGGCGTTATACGAACAAGATGGCTCTCGAGATGCAGGTCATTTATTGCACCTTAGTAGCGCTTGGATTTTTGTAGCGCGCGACGCTATTTATCTCCCCAGGGTTGTACTTATGCACTTGGCGTGCTTGTGGTTGATATTCGGGCATTTCATGGGTATGATCATTATAGATTAAAGGGTATTTCCTTATTTATTGTCATGTGTGGATCGGGTGGCACGCCGCCATGGGTATCATGTTTGGATTGGGTTGCACGCCGCAATGGTATCATATTTAGATCGGGTTGCACGCCGCAACGATGTTATGTATGGATCGGGTTTCACGCCACAACAGTGAAATGTTGAGTACGGTTATTTATACTTATTTTGTTTGCCTTGTTTCTCATCTCTGAGATAGGTTCATAGCATCTATTTGGTCGCTTTATTCATTACACGGGCTGGATAGTTCTTTGCTAGAGTTCATTCTTCCTTATGGGTCTTATTCGAGTTGTAGTTTATTGGCGCATTGGTGGCGTCATATGAGAGTCTTTATGGTGTTTGAGGTGTCTTATTGACCGGGTAGCTTGTATTGGGTGAGACGAGGTTGTTGGACTTGGAATCAGTGCAATCAGACTTGTATAATGTATGTTAGAGGGAAAATGTCACTAATCAGAGTAGAATGAGGCAATGGTTCTTTCAAGCGGGGAGACTCCCTGAGTGGTTAATATGGCAGGTGATTATGAGTTTCTACACATCTCTTTCGTCGTGGTAGTATTGCGAGAGTTGGAACATGGCTTATATGTGTTGTGAGGTATATTGCAGGTATCAGATTTGTGAAATTGTAGTTATTGTGGTCGGAGGGTATTATTATGGGCATACGACTTATGTGGTGCATGGTGTTATTTCAGCATAGGTGCATGATCATGTTTTGGTACAACGTGTAGAGATTGATGCTGTGTTCGTATGTTAGAATCAGACATGGTAGAGAAATCCGGATGTTGGAATTTGGTTCTAAGGCTTGAGGGCTAGGGTAGCTGGAAGGATCTTCAGTTTGGCTTGAGCTAATGCGCTCATATGGGTTGTGGTGGCACGGGTAGGTGCACGAGTTGTTAAACAACGATTTTGCGAAACTCCAGAGCAGTTCTTAGCACGTTCGAGGGCGAACGAATGTTTAAGTGGGGGAGAATGTAACGACCCGACCGGTTGTTTTGATCTCTAGCGCGTTGTTCGGCAATTTGATGCCTCGAGTAGCTTCACTTCATGTTTTATGACTTGTGCACGTAGTCGGAATTGAATTTTGGGATGTTCGGAGTTGATTCGGAAGGAAACTTCCCAAATCGGAAGCTTTAAGTTGGAAGAGTTGACTAAGGTTTGACTTTTGAGTAAACGACCTCGGAATCGGGATTTGACGGTTACAATAGGTTCATATGATGATTTCAGACTTGGGCGTATGTTCGGGCTAGGTATTGGATGGTCCGGGAGAATTTCGACGCTTATTTTGGAATGTTGGCATTTTGAAAGTTTTAGAATTTCCTAAGTTTGATTTGAAGTACTTTGGTGTTATTGATATCCATTTGGGGTTCCGAGCCTTGGAATAGGTTTGTATCGTGATTTGTGACTTGTAAGTAAAGTTTGGCGTCATTCTGGAATGTTTAAGTATGATTCGGAAGCATTCGTCGAGATTTGAATGTTTGAAAGTTGAAAGAAGGATTTTGATCGTCGATTAATGATTTTGATATTATTCGTGGCGTTTCGAGCCTTTGAATAAGTTTGGATAAGGTATTGGGACTTGTTGGTAATATTGGATGGGGTCCAGGGGGCCTCGGGTGTGTTTCGGGATGGTTTCGGACAAAGTTTGGATGATTGGTTGTTGCTGGTTTGCAGGTGCTGATTTTATTCTTCGCGAACGCGGAAGAAGAGACGCATTCACGATGAAGTATTTGAGATGGAGGCCTTTTGTTCAATGCGTTCGTGATAAGGCAGCCGTGTTCGCGAAGGTTTGGGCAGTGATGCTCCGCATTCGTGATGGCCAGGTCGCGTTCGCGTAAGAGAAACTGAGCCTAGGAGTCTCAGCCTATGCATTCACGAGGATGGTGTCGTGTTTGTGATGGTCAGGCCTAGTAAGGCATCGCGTTCGCGAGCCTGTCTTCACGATCGCGAAGAAGGATGTCGGAACAGAAGCTGGTTGTGCTTCGCGAACGCGAGGGACTTTCCGCGTTCGCGAAAAATAGCGCCTGGGCAGATTATAAGCTTGCAAGGTCGGGATTTTCTCATTTTTAACTCATTTCTCTCTT
The DNA here is from genome assembly GCA_000715115.1 of Nicotiana otophora. NCBI lineage: Eukaryota > Viridiplantae > Streptophyta > Magnoliopsida > Solanales > Solanaceae > Nicotiana > Nicotiana otophora. The sequence goes on along the minus strand of AWOL01S0049309.1, from coordinate 7,700 downwards.
GCTTAGGCGATTTTTGGGCGATTTAGAGGAGCCATTTTCATCATCAATCTTGAGGTAAGAGATTTTTACATATTGTGAGTTAAATACATGGATTATATGTGGATTTAAAATATGAAAAGTTATGGAAATTGTGGGTTTTCGGTAGAAAATCTAGAATTTGGTATTTTTGGATTTTGACCACGAAATTGGATATGGAATTAGGAATAAATTATATATTTGAGTTTGTGGTGTTATGGGTAATGATTATCTTCAAGAATTTTCGAAATCCGGGCACTTGGGCCCGAGGGTTGACTTAGTTGGCTTTTCGAGCGGAGTTGGGAATAGTTATAAATTAATTAATTATGAGTGTTGGAGTACATTCTTATTGGTTTGCATGTTGTTTGACTAGTTTCGAATTGTTTGGCTTTGAATTGAGGAGTTAGAGAGGCATTCGAGCCGGTTATTGGAACTTTGGAGCGAGGTAAGTCTCCTGTCTAACTTTGTGAGGGGGAAACTACCCCGTAGGTATTAAAATTGTTATGTTCTACTAGTTGTGGGTTCTACGTACGCACGAGGTGATGAGAGTCCGTACATAGCTAAAAGCATATTTATGTCTGGGTAGACTTAGGACTTTATCATGTAATATTTGAATTATTTGAACTCATTTTGCTAGCTTAATTAAGTGAATTTATAATTGAAATTTATTTGTGAAACCTTGAGTTGTTTGGCGAGATATTTGATAAACGACAAAAGTCATGTTTACTTTATGCTCCTGCACATGTGTTGTAAGCACGTAACTCGTAATTTGATAAGTTTCTTCATTTCCTGTGGATCGGGCCGAACGCCTTGGCAGTATATTGAGATGCATCTTTGGTGCGTGCTGGTCGGCCCTCGGCAGTGTACACACCACTCTGGATTGAGTCGTACGACCTCGACATAATCATGTGTCATACCGCTAGCAGTCCAGATATTCATGAGATTCCCCTTTTATTGAGGCCTAACATTTATATGGTATTCCTTATTCGTTTGAGATTGTATTTGGTATTTCTGATCTATTGAGATAGCGTAGGAGATTTGAGAGATTTATATCGCCAAAAGAAATGTTGGAGGATTATGTTAGTTACCATTTTACCTCATTATTACCATTGTGCTTCATATCCATTTATGATTTATCATACTGATTTATTAGACCACTAATAAGTGTCGATGTCGACTCATCGTCACTACTTCTCCGGGGTTAGGCTAGATACTTACTGGATACGCATTGATTTACATACTCATGCTACACTTCTGCACTAAATGTGCAAGATCTGACAGGTTCATTTGGTGGTCATCTCGGCGCGTAGGCGCAACTGCCGAGGAGACTTTATGGTGAGCTGCATTCCAGGCTACATATTGCATCCCATAGAGTCTCCATCGTATTATTTACTTTATCTTGTCTAATTTACATTTCAGACATATATTGTATTATTATTGTACTCCTTAGTAAATGCTCATGGACTTGTGATACCGGATTTTGGGATATTCTAGTTGATGTTTACGAATTTGCATATTATTGTCACCATTTATTTTTATGCCTTACTAATTATGTATGTACCCATTAATTAATAAAGTTTATGATTTTGAAAGTAATAAAATGGACAATTAATGTGATAGTTCACTGTTGGCTTGCCTAACGGCGACGTTGAGCGCCATCACGATCTTAGTGAATTTTTGGTCGTAATATTGTTTTATAACAAGTTATTAGCACGCAAATCTAACCAATTGAGTAGAGGGTGGTTGTTTTAATTTGTAGATATACTATTAATTAGTTGTCTAATGTTTGAGAAATTAAACCACCCGTGGAGAGAAGATATAAGAATTTGCATGAGGCTCTTGCGTGAATGCATTGATATTCCTATACTAGGCATCTTCTTTGGTCGCCAGGCTTTGGGATACGTGCATGGTGCTCAACTTTTTACATAATATTGAGCATAATAATTGTCAATTATTCCATGAACTTTCTTCAGGAAATATTTTGGATTTAAGGTACGTAATTTTACTTAGTTTTCTTTTACATTCTTAAAATTCTAAAATTTGATTTTAAATACAAGGAAAGACAATAAATTTTGCTTATAACTCTAATAAAGTTTGTAAGAAATTATAACCACCCGAAGTGGTAGAATTTCTATGTCTTGCCACTATCAAATTGATGTATGATTGTGAGCACAAGAAGTGGAAACCCATCTCATTGAATTTGCTTCATTCTCGTTCCGTTAAGTAAATGTGGTAGCAGTATGTGATAAGTCCGAAAAAAATTAAAATTATTACCGTGAAGGTATCAATGAATGTAGACGTGGTAATAGACGAAATTATAATCGTCATCATTGTGGTAATTAGAACAATAAGGATTCTCAAAATAATCCTTCACTTTGTGAAGATAATGTTTGTCATCGATTTGACATGAGATTTTGTAAAGTACATATAGATGATTATGGTCCATTCATGATGTGGATGTGACAATATGTAATTTATGAATACATGTTCATTCTTGGAAGAATATGAACGTGCTAGTGGTAGTGAATATACAACACTCACCTCTAGAAGGAGGTTTTAGATGAAATAAGAAAATAATTTTATTATTATGGCATGAATAGTCATTGATCACGTACACATTGTGATTATCCCAAAATATTATGGTAATGTGATTATTGCAGGGCAAAAGTAATGGAAACAACATAGCTTGCCTATTATGATTTTGACCATGACCATAATGGTATAACTTTCTCCTTGAAAGAGATATTCACCATATAGATATTGATGAATATGTGGTACTATAAAATTAATTGAGAGCTCTGAAAGAGCCAATTATACTATTTTGGAGAAATAAAATTGATTATCAATAAGGTATTGTGTTGTAGTAATTCTCAAAGAAACTTATTGAGTTTCTAAAGTATTCGCGAAAGCGATTGGTTATATTGAGACTATAAATAAAGGAAAGCTTTAATATCTTCTATTACAACAACTTGTAGCGGGGTAATATGTATGTGAAAAGCTACCCGCTTTATTCTTCAGTTTGTACTACACAAATAAAAAATGCCACAATAAAGCAAATATTTATTGATATAAAAACCCATATCATAATAAACTTGGAGTTTATTAATAATTGCACACATCATGGTGTAAACCTGAAGTTTATCAATATTGATAATTTATCCAGTTGTCATAATTGGTTTAGCCATGTTAATTTAAGTATGATGTGTAAAAAAAATTAAAAGAGAATTTACATGGGTAAATATTAAAGAACTAGAAAGTTCTTTACGAATTCTCTTATGTTTCTTGTTCTCATTAATTAATAGACCAACTAAAATTGGGATTGAATCCCATCAATACTAGAAATATCAACGGTGAATATGGGCCCATTCACCTGCCATGTATACCACATAAGATGCATCTATGAGATGGTTACATGTGCGATTATTATTAACCCGCAACCTGGTATTTGCGAGGTAACTTGCTCAATAATTTAATTTAGAGCATAATTTCTAGATTTTCTATTCAAGACAGCTCATCTTGATAATTTGGTTTATATCACAGTTGGTATAGCAAAATGCTTTATTGAGTCCCTCCACTTAATAGCCAAATTGTTGCTTATGAGAACAAAGTTATCTGTATCAGTTTGATATACGTTATATACGAAAGTATATTACATTCTCCCCTCACAAGTGGTTCAGGGTCAGGAACCAAATAATTCCATCTTATTATTATTGATGTACAATGTATATTTTGATTAACACCATAACACACAAAGGTGGGTTTCCAAAGTTGAGGAAGCAAGTTAGTTTTTCTAACATAATGGGGAGACAGGATAAATAGTTGAGAAAATATTATGTGAAATAAATTATCATTTGTACATCTAGATCCTCGAATAAGATAATATGAACTTGAAGTTCATAAAAAGATAATTCATCTGCAATATATTGTAAAGCATGCCAGATGCATTTATTGACCCAAAGAAAGTAACTATATTCTTACTGCAAATGCTTCTATTAGAATAACTCCTAGAAGGACAAAGTCTATGGTACGGTTAATGCATATAGACAAAATCGATTTTAAATAAAATTCTTGATAAATAAGATGAGCAAATGATCAAAATGATCATAATAAGGAGACAAGTGATCTAGAAGATCACATGACATAACACTCCATTAAATCTCAGGAGAGGTTCAAGTACCTGAAAATATGAATGAAGAGATCTCTATGTTATGTCTTATGAAAAAAAGGGAGGTTGGAACCGATATAAAATTTTCGTTGACTACATCTATGATAACGCTAAATATATATGAGGATCTTAAGTCTGGAGAAACAATTCAAGTAGAATTGGTTTCATATGAAAGACATGTAATTTTAGACTTGCAGTACAAACACTTGAAAGTATAAAGTCAATGGTGTGTGCAATCACTTTTACATATCTTATATGTCTAGCATGACATGAAAACTTGGTATGCATCTAAAGTGTAACGACCTAGCCAGTCGTTTTGAGTATTGTAGCCCTGATCTCCTATTTATTGCAACCTTTATGTTATATTGTAGTTATGTGAATTGACGGGGTGTTTGGTTTTGGTTTCGGGTGAGTTTCGGAGTGAAATGAGACACAAAGTCTCAAAGTTGAAGCTTTAAGTTGAAAGGGTTAGAATGTAATGAACTGGCCCGGTCGTTTTGAGTATTATAACCCCGTTTCTCTATTTTACTGTTCAATTTATGCTTTATAATTGTTTTATTACTTACCGGGTTAGTTGGTTCGGGTCCGGAAGAAATTCGGAGTAAAACGAGACACTTAGTCTCATAATTAAAAATAATAGTTAGAAAAGTTGACCTCATGTGGACTTATATGTAAACAACCTCGGATTTGAATTTTGATGATTCCAATAGCTTAGTATGGTGATTTTGGACTTAGGAGCGTGTCCGGAAAACTTTTTGGAAGTCCGTAGTGGATTTTGGCTTGAAATGGCAAAAAATAAATTTTCGGAAAGTTTGACCGGGGAGTTGACTTTTTGATCTCGGGGTTGGAATCCAGTTTTGAAAATTTTCTTAGCTCTGTTATGTCATTTATGACTTGTGTGCAAAATATCTCGAGTGGCTCGATGAATTTCGGGGTGAGTTTTGAGCGATGTCCGGGCATTTCGGTACTCTAATGTTGTTCTGGAACTTTTGGAAAGGTGTGGACCGCAGAGGAAAAGTGTGGACCGCACAATTTTGTGTGCGGCCGCACTCCAGAAGAAAAGTACGGACAACACAATTTTGTGTGTGGCCGCACATCAGGGGTTCTGCAGGTTCGATGGCCCGACTTCGGAAGCTTATATCTTTTGATCCACAAGGAATTTCAAGATGATTCAAAAACGAAAGTTGTATTCCATCGTGTCTAGTTTCCAGAATTGTAATGCAATCATCATTTGGGCATCTGTAGAGAAAGTTATGGCTAATTTACTGAAGCCTGGTAGTGGAGGGGCTGTGAAGTGCGGCCGCACAATGTTTTTGTGCGACCGCACTTGGAAATATGCGGACCACACATTGGGAGGTCAGAGGGTGTACTATATAACCGAGGCCTAGGGTATTATTTTATTTTTGAGACCTAGAGAGCTCGGTTGGTGACGATATTTCGTGGTTTTTTCAAGAAATTCATCGGGGTAAGTGATTCTAACTCGGATTTGGTTAATATACATGAATATATCATTGTTTTCATCATTCAATTAGTATTTTGAGATGGAAATTTGGGGGAAATTGTAGAAATTTCATAAAATGAAATTTTGGGATTTGAATGACGATTCGAAGTCGGATTTGAGTAAAACTAGTATGGTTGGACTCGTAATTGAACGGGTTGTCAGATTATATGAGTTTCGTAGGATTTCGAGACGTGGGCCCCACAGGCAATTTTTGAGCTAAATTTCGAATTTTGTTGGAAAATTAATATTTTCTTATGAAATTAATAGAATAAATGTTATTGGCTTAATCGAATTATTTGTGTCTAGATTCGAGGCGTTTGCAGGCCAATACATAAGGCAAAGGCATAGCGAAATAAAGAATTACGCGGTTTGAGGTAAGTAACAGTTTTAAATCTAGTCCTGAGGGTATGAAACCCCGGATTATTGTATTATGCGAGTATTTTAGTGGTGACGCACATGCTAGGTGACGGGCGTGTGGGCGTGCACCGTGGGAATTGGGACTTGGTCCATTCCGTGAAACTGGAAAGTGAATAAGCTTGTTGTTAGCTATGTGCCCTTTCTGTGCTATAGAAATTTGACAGTGAATCATGCTTAGGCTATGTGTTGGTGCTGTAAAGACCACAGAGGTCGTGTACATGTTGAATTATCTGCTAAATTGTTGTTTTGTACTCAGTCGCAGTTTACATATTTATTGTATCTCAGTCTCTATTGTTCATTATTGATGCATCATATTATTGTTGTTTGGGCTGATTATCATGACTATTGAGAGCCCAAGAGACTGGAGAGATTTATGACTGAGTAAGGCCGAGGGTCTTATTATGAGATATTATACTATAGCACGTGAGTTGTCCATGCAGATTCTTATATTATACTATAGCACGTGAGTTGTCCTTGCAGCACGTGAGTTGTCCGTGCGGATCCATATATTGATATTATAGCAGGTGAGTTGTTCGTGCGGATCCAGATATTTATACTATAGCATGTGAGTTGTTTGTGCAGCACGTGAGTTGTCCGTGTAGATTATAGTGCTTGGGCTGTAGGAGCCCCCCCGGAGTCTGTACACCCCTAGTGAGCACAGGTACCTATTGAGCGTGAGTACTGAGGGCTGAGAGTCGAGTGATTGAGCTGTTGTGATGAGTTGAGTGACTGCTGCCCTGAGAGGTTGTACTTGCTTTTCATTTGTTGTTGCACTTAGTTGCAATCTGTCATTGTTGAGAAATTTCTAAAAGATTTTATATCCGGATTACCTTAACTTGAACTGTGTAAAATTGATTTGACTTAAACTGCCGGATTTGAAAGCATGTCTACTCTATGCTGGAATTATGAAAAATGAACTATAACTGTGTAGCTCGTCACTATCTTCAGTTTCTTATTTATTATTGTTACTTGCTGAGTTGTTTGTACTCATACTACACCGTGCACTTCGTGTGCAGATCTAGGTGTTTCCGGACATAGCAAGTGTTGATTCTTTTGCACAGTTGATTTTCCGGAGATTCAGAGGTAGCTGCCGTGTTTCGCAGACCTTGCCTCTCTTTCCCTATCTCCTTGCTTACTGTATTTGGTCTCAGACTATTATTGATCGTAATTTCTAGATTGTATTCATATTAGATGCTCATGTACTCAGTGACACCGGGTTTTGGGAATATTTATATTTGTACTTGTGAGATTTCTTCCACTGAATTTAATCATTATGTTTTCAAATTAAAAAGATATACGGTTTATTGAGATTTTCGGCTTGCCTAGTATTGTGATAGGCGCCATCACGATAGGTGAGATTTTGGGTCATGACAAGTTGGTATCAAAGCCTTAGGTGACATAGGTCTCACGAGTCATGATCAGGTTTAGTAGAGTCTTGCGGATAGGTACAGAGACGTCTGTACTTATCTTCGAAAGGCTGCCGAACCCTCAGGAATATTTCACTTTCTTATATTCGGTCATGCGAATTTGTTGATTCCAAAAACTAAATTTCTGTTATTCTATTATCTCACAGATGGTGAGAACACGTACTACCGGATCGGA
>AWOL01S0049306.1:0-31716 GCA_000715115.1 Nicotiana otophora | reverse complement strand
ATATCGTTTTGTTTTGGAAATGAGTCGGCTTGCCTAGTTCCACGATAGGCGCCATCACGACAGTGGTTAGTTTTGGGTCGTGACATATATATTATTTATACTCAGTTAAATATAATTATAATATTATACAACTTAAATACAATTTTCATACAAATTTTATAAAATATGTCTTTTGTATATATTTTGTAAGTAGTGTATTCTTCTTCTTCTCTGAAATTCCAATCAAAACTTCCTCTCTTAAAATAATTTTGATAAATATCAACAACTTTATGTAAAAAGATAATATTTATAACTTAAATACAAATTTCATTCAAATATTCATGCATTATACGACTAATTTTCAACTTTCATACAACATTCAAATAAAAATATATATAATTACAACAGACTACAACTAAAATATAATTTACATACAACTTTAATAATATTTCATAAGTCTATTGTATGTCATGTCTTCTTCTTTCAATATGAAATTTAGCCAAAATCAAGTCTACTCTTCACCAAACACACTCAAAATTGAGATATAAACTCCAAAGAATATTTTCAATTATTTTCAACAATACCCAATCCAAACAAATAATAGTTTTTAAAAACCCAAATTCGAATTCAAAGTTTCGGGACTTTTTAATGGTTGTCAATGGTGGAGAATCAAATACCTTCAAAATTTATTGATTGACAATTTCAATTCGAACACCAATTGTGCAACATAAAAGGAAATTATTAAGTTAAAACTATATATTATAACAATTAAAATTCATTGATAAATTATCTGAAAAAAAAGGATAAAAAGTAGAGAAAAACAAAGGAAGAAAATTGGGGAAAGAACATATAACGAGAGAAAGAGAAAAAGAGAGAGGGAGAGAGAGAGAGGAGAGAGGAGAGATGGGGATTCCCTATTCAATTACTAATATAAAGGGATACTCATTAATACTAATTTGTATATAATTGATAAATTGTATATACCCATGTAATTAAGTTAAATCTTGATTAGGGAAGGTAATAAAATTTCATATATAGTATAGGAATGTAAAATTTCCATTTATTGTTCAGTACAAGACAGTCTCTAATATCATATCTCTTATCAAAATGATGCCCCAGGCTTTCTGGATAGTGCTTCAATTTTGTTGAAAGCCTTAGTTGGGCCGACATGACCGTATCCAGTGCATACACGTTTGTGAATAGAAAAATTAATCGCTCCAAAAAATAATAGCCGCAATATATATATATATATATATATATATATAGCGTATGTAATTATTTTTGGCCGATCAGCTTAATGTGTAACTTGCCCTTGTGAATTCTGTTTGGGTGGGAAGCAAAAACTTGCACAAGCCCTATTTGGTCGCCCACATTTAACTTATACCCACTTTTTAAAAATGTTTTAACTTGTACCCATTTTTTAAATAACTTCAGGTCTCTTTCTCCTCCTCCTCCTTAGTCTTCTTCTTCTTCTTCGGATGATAATAATTTTATATGGTGTTTGTGAACATATTTTAAGGTACTTTATGATGTTTACAGTGGTAAGCTGTTATGACGCTTTATTTGTTACTATTGCTTAGAGTTTCTTCTTCTATTTTTTCGTAATTGTAAAATGGGTTCATTAGATTTATTGTTGTTTTGACAAATTGATTATTGGGGTTTATTCCCGATGATATTTGGAGGTTATGTTTCAAATTTGAGCTCATTTGGAGTAGATTTAGGTATTAAATCGTATATTGGAATGTTATAATTCGAAGAACAAATTTCTGTTTCTAGGCAATTTGCATTTCGGGCCTATTTGGCCTTAAGTGCATAAAACCGTGATTGCACTTCAGATCTTTTGGTCTTAAGTGCAATTTTTTACTTCAGACTTATTGGCTTTAAGTGTAGCAAAACGTTTGTTGCACTTCAGACCTTTTGACCTTAAGTGCATCTGAAGTGCAATTTTTTACTTCAGACTTATTGGCTTTAAGTGTAGCAAAACGTTTGTTGCACTTCAGACCTTTTGACCTTAAGTGCATCTGAAGTGCAATTTTTTACTTCAGACTTATTGGCTTTAAGTGTAGCAAAACGTTTGTTGCACTTCAGACCTTTTGACCTTAAGTGCATCTGAAGTGCAATTTTTTACTTCAGACTTATTGGCTTTAAGTGTAGCAAAACGTTTGTTGCACTTCAGACCTTTTGACCTTAAGTGCATCTGAAGTGCAATTTTTTACTTCAGACTTATTGGCTTTAAGTGTAGCAAAACGTTTGTTGCACTTCAGACCTTTTGACCTTAAGTGCATCTGAAGTGCAATTTTTTACTTCAGACTTAATGGTCTTAAGTGCATGAAACCATATGTTACACTTCAGACCTATTTGGCCTTAAGTGCATCTCAAGTTCAAATTTTCACTCCAGACTTATTGGCCTTAAGTGAATTGCACTTCAGACTTTTTGGCCTTAAGTGCATCTGAAGTGTAATTTTTTACTTCAGACTTTTTAGCCTTAAGTTGCACTTCAGGCTTATTAGCCTTAAGTGCATGAAGCACTTCAGACCTATTTGGCCTTAAGTGTATTTGAAGTGCAATTTTTTCACTTCAGACTATTTTTTCTTAACTTCAGACCCGATAAGTCTGAAGTTGATCGTAAAGTGGGTACGCTTGCAAAGTGGGTACAGGTTCAATTGTGACCCCAAAACCGGGTATAGATGCAAAAGCGCCGGGTGGGAAGCTTCAACTTTAGCCCGTTTTGATCTCATATTCATTCTTGCATATAGATAACCATACGCCCATTAGTGAATCAATTTCTTTCAATTGGGGCATTTTATATATACGCACTTTTGGTGTCACCATTGAAGTTATACCCACATTGTATAAAAGTTTGCAAAGTATACTCGTTCGGATCTGAAGTAGTGTAATCTCTTCAATGCAACTTCGGAAATCAAATATGAAGTTCTTCTATCTTTCAAATACAACTTTAGAAATTTGAATTTGAAGTAATTCAATTTGTTCAATGCAACTTCAGAAATTCAAATCTTAAGTTCTAAAACATAGACTTGTTATTCGATTTTTAATAATCCAATACACGATTCAATGCCCAAATCTACTCCAAAAAAGCTTTAATTTGAAATATAACCTTCAAATAACATAAAGAATGAATCTCAATTATCAAATTGTCAAAATAATAACAAATTTAACAAACCCATTTTGTGAATAAGAAGAAGAGACTATAAGCACAAAGAAGAAGAAAATAATAATAATAAGAAGAGAAAATTATATGAATATGAAGTTATCCAAAAATTGGGTATCAGTTAAATTTTTTTTTAAAAGTGGGTACAAATAAAATAGGTGATCTAAAACTGGACGCAACATGAAAATTTTACCTTTCAATTTGGGTGTGATTGGTATTGAGGGAAAATGATTTCTAAAAAATATTTTTCACGAGAAAATTATTTGTTGATCTTTGCTATTAAAGGAAACATTTATCACGACCCAAAAACCAACCATCGTGATGGCGCATATCGTGGAACTAGGTAAGCCAACTACTCGACCAGATCACCAAGTAAAAACTTTGAAAAATAAAATGGAAACCGTTAATATTTAAGATACCATTTAAAAACTGAAATAAACCACAACGCAAAACAATTCTTTCCCAAAATTTGGGGCGTCGCCGAGTACATGAGCATCTATACAAGGATATAGTCTACTACAATGTCTGAGAAATAAGAACTGAAATACAGATAAAGAAAATGAAGAAGAGTCAAGGCCTGCAAACGCCATGCAGCTACCTCGATAGTCTCTGGGATCAGCTGCTCAAATATCAACACCCGCTATGATCGGGAATACCTGGATCTGCACACCAAGTGCAGGATGTAGCGTGAGTACAACCAACTCAGTAAGTAACAATAATAAATAAGGAACTGAAAGATAGTGACGAACTGCATGATTATAGTTTGTTTTCAGTAATCTCAGCAAGAAAGTAGACATGCTTTGAAATCCGACAATTTAAGTCAAATCAGTTTATATATTACCAAGTTCAAGTAAAATCGGGTACAATATCTTCCAGGAGTTTCAAGACAGCGACATATAGCAACTAAGTGCAGTAACAAAATGAAAACAAGTACAACCTCTTAGGGCAACAGTCACACAACCTTTCTCAATAGCTCAATCACTCGGCTCTAAGCTCTCAACACTCATACTCAATAGGTACATGCACTCACTGGGGGTGTATAGACTCCGGAGGGGCTCTAACAATCCAAGCGCTATAATCCGCACAGAGAACTCACGTGATGCACGGACAACTCATGTGCTATAGTATCATATCAAGATCCACACGGACAACTCACGTGCTACAGTATCATATCAGAATCCGCACAGACAACTCACGTGCTATAGTATAAATATCATGATCCGCATGGACAACTCACGTGTTATGGTATCACTACCTCACAAGCAGGCCTCGGCCTCACTCAGTCATCAACCTCTGTAGTCTCACAACCCTCAGTAATAAAGGGGAATCATCCCAAAACAAAATGATATACTGTATCAACAGGGAATAATAGAGACTGAGGTATAATATGCAAGTAATACTATGACTGAGTACAAGTAACAATAATGAGGAAGATTCAACAGGTATCACGACCACTGTGGGTCTCTACAGTACCAACACATATCCCGGTGTATGCCCACACGCTCGTCACTTAGCATGTGCGTTACCTCCAAACAATCATATAATACAAATATGGGGTTTCGTACCCTCAGGTCTAGATTAAAAACTGTTACTTACCTCAAACCGCGCAAAACTCTACTCCAAAGTGCCTTTGCCTCTCGAATCGGTCTCCAAACGCCCCGAATCTAGCCACAAACAGTACAATATAATTAATATAGGCTAAAGGAATCAATTCCACAAGAAAATATATGAAATTATAGCCAAAATTCGAAATCGGTCCAAATCCGGCCCTTGGGCCCACGTCTCGAAATCTGACAAAAGTAAAAAACTCCGAAAGTCCATTCACTCACGAGTCTAACCATACCAAATTTACCAAAATACGACACCAAATGGTCATTCAAATCCCCAAAGTTCATTCTCTAAGTATCTAGCCTCAAACCCCCAAATTACACCTTAAAAACACACCATCTAGGTGGAAATTCAGTGGGGAAACATAATTATTGAAGAAAAATGGACACAAGGATCTTACCTCAAGAATTCCACTTGAAAATCCCTCTCAAAATCTCTAAAGTCCGAGCTTAAATTGATGAAATGAAGCCAAAATCGCGAAGTCTCGCATTTATAGACTCTGCCCAGGCCTTCCGCATTTGCGGCAACTTGGCCTCTTCTGCGGTCTCGTAGGTGTGCCCCCATAGCCCGCTTCTGTGTCAAACTCCGCACATGTGCCCTATTTTTCCACACCAGCACACTCGCTTATGCGAGACAAATCTCCGTTTCTACGGAGTCAAGCTTCAAGGCCAAATCCACTTCTGCGGCACTTCTGCGACACTTCTGCCGCATCTGCGGTCGCGCAGATGCGGGAACACCATCGCACCTGTGACCTTCTGATGCTTCACTCCCTTGGCCTCTTCTGTAGATTACCTCCTGCTTCTGCGGGCACGCATCTGCGGTTCCCACTCCGCATGTACGATTACACCAGTAGTGGAAAACCTTTAGCAAGCCTACAACTTCAAAACTTGTTCCGTTAGCCACCCGAAATCAACTCGAGGCCTCTCAGGACCTCAACCAAACATACCAACAAGTCTTATATCCCAATACGAACTTAGTTGAATTCTCAAACCACCTCAAACAACATCAAAAATACGAATTACACACGGATTCAAGCCTAAAAAACTTTGAAATTTCCAAATTCTACAAACGACGCTGAAACCTATCAAATCACGTCCAATTGGCCTCAAATATTGCACACAAGTCACAAATGACCCCACAAACCCACTACAACTTTAGGAATCGGAATCTGACCCCAATATCAAAAAGTCCACCACAGATCAAACTTTTCAAAATTTTAACTTTCGCCATTTCAAGCCTAATTCTACTCCGGACCTCCAAATTACAATCCGGACACGCTCCTAAGTCCATAATCACCCAACGGAGCTAACAGAACCATCAAAATTCCAATCCGAGGTCGTTTACACATAAGTCGACATCCAGTCGACCTTTCCAACCTAAGCTTTCAATTAAGAGACTAAGTGTCTCAATTCACTCTGAATTCTCTCCGGACCCGAACCAACAAACCCGACAAGTCATAAAGCAACAATGAAGTACAAAAATAAATAGAAAAGGGGAAACGGGGCTACAACTCTCGAAACGATCGACCGGGTCATTACATCCTCCCTCTCTTAAACAAACATTCATCCTCGAATGAGTATAGAGACATACCTGAAGTGGTGAAACGATGAGGATTACTGTTGCGCATGTCATGCTCGGTCTCCCAAGTCACCTCCTCGACCGGCTGACCCCTCCATTGAACCTTCACAGAAGCAATGTTCTTTGACCTCAGCTTTCGAATCTGACTATCCAAGATAGCCACCGGCTCCTCAACATAAGATAAATCCTTGTCCAACTGGACTGAGCTGAAATCCAACACGTGAGACGGATTTCCGTGGTACTTCCAGAGCATAAAAACATGGAATACTAGATGAACTCCTGCAAGACTGGGAGGCAAGGCAAGCTCATAAGCAACCTCCCCAACATGTCGTAATACCTCAAATGGGCCGATAAACCTCGATCTCAGCTTTCCCTTCTTTCTGAACCTCATAACACCATTCATGGGTGACACTCGGAGCAGGACCCGCTCTCCAATCATGAATGCAACATCACGAACCTTCCAATCCGCATAACTTTTTTGTCTGGACTGGGCTGTGCGTAGTCTATCCTGAATCACCTTAACCTTCTCCAGAGCATCCTGAACCAAGTCTGTACCAAATAATCTAGCCTCGCCCGGCTCGAACCAACCTGCTGGAGACCTACACTGCCTACCATACAAAGCCTCATATGGTGCCATCTGGATGCTCGACTGATAACTGTTGGCGTAGGCAAACTCCGCTAGTGGAAAGAACTAATCCCACGAACTCCCAAACTCCAGTATGCACGCACGGAGCATAGCCTCTAATATCTGAATAGTGCGCTCAGACTGTCCGTTCGTCTGAGGGTAGAATGTTGTTCTCAACTCCACTCGATTACCCAACTCATGTTACACAGCCCTCTAGAACCGTGATGTAAACTGCGTGCCCCGGTCATTGATGATAGATACTGGTACGCCATAAAGCCTGATAATCTCGCGGATATACACTCGAGCGAGCTGCTCGGAAGAATAGGTAGTCATCACAGGAATGAAATGAACTGACTTGGTCAGCCTGTCCACAAGCAACCAAACAACATCAAACTTTCGCTGAGTCCGTGAAAGCCCAACAATGAAATCCATAGTGATCCGCTCCCATTTCCACTCCGGAATCTCTAATTTCTGTAGTAACCCACCTGGCCGTTGATGCCCATACTTCAATTGCTGGCAATTTAGACACTGAGCTACATACTCCACTATGTCCTTCTTCATTCTCCTCACCAGTAATGCTGACTCAAGTCCTGATACATCTTTGCGACATCCGGATGAATGGAATATCGCGTGTTATGAGCCTCATGAAGAATCAACTCTCGCAAACCATCTACATTGGGTACACATGGCCTGCCCTGCATCCTCAATGCACCATTATCCCCAATAGTGACCTCCTTAGCATCACATTGCTGGACCGTGCCCTTAAGGACAAGCAGATAGGGGTCATCATATTGACGCTTCCTGATACAATCATAAACAGAAGACCGAGAGACCACACAAGACAATACTTGACTCGGTTCAGAAATATCCAATCTAACAAACCGGTTGGCTAAGGCCTGAACATCCAACGCCAATGGCCTCTCTGCTGCTGGAAGATATGCTAAGCTCCCCAAACTCCCCGTCCGGCGACTCAAAGCATTGTCCACTACATTGGCTTCCTGAGATGGTACAAAATGGTGATGTCATAGTCCTTAAGAAGCTCCAACTACCTCTGCTGACGCAAGTTAAGATCCTTCTATTTGAAAAAATACTGCAAACTCCGGTGATCAGTGTAAATCTCACAATGGACACCGTACAAATAGTGCCGCCATATCTTCAAGGCATGAACAATAGCTGCTAACTCAAGGTCATGGACATGATAGTTCTTTTCATGAGGTTTCAATTGGTGCTAAGCATAAACAATCACTTTGCCCTCCTTCATCAGAACACACCCAATACCAATCCGAGAAACATCACAATATACTGTGTAAGAACCAGAAGCTGATGGTAGAACTAGAACTGGAGTTGTGGTCAAGGTAGTATTGAGCTTTTGAAAACTCTTCTCACACTCATCCGACCACCTGAAAGGATCACCCTTTTGGGTCAATTTGGTCAAGGGCAATGCAATAGACGAGAAGCCTTCCACGAAGCGACGATAATAACCTGCAAGGCCAAGAAAGCTCTGAATCTCTGTAGATGAGGACGGCCTGGGCCAACTCTGAACCGCCTCTATCTTCTTTGGATCCACTTGAATACCCTCGCTGGACACCACGTGCCCCAAGAGTGCCACTGAACTAAGCCAAAGCTTATACTTGGAGAACTTGCATAAAGCTTCTCCTCCCTCAACCACTGCAACACAATCCGCAGATGTTGGGCATGCTCCTCCTGGCTACGAGAGTACATAAGGATATCATGAATGAATATAATAACAAACAAGTCGAGATAAGGCTGAAACAAGTTGTTCAGCAGATGCATGAACGCTGCTGGGGCGTTGGTCAGTCCAAAAGATATCACAAGGAACTCATAATGACCTAACAGGTCCTGAATGTTGTCTTTAGAATATACGAGTCCTGCATCTTCAACTGGTGAAACCCAGATCTCAAATCATTCTTGGAGAATACCCTCGCTCCCTGAACCTGGCCAAACAGACCATTAATACGCGGCAAAGGATACTTGTTCTTGATTGTAACTTTATCCAACTGCCTCTAATCAATGCACATTCTCATAGTACCATCTTTCTTCTTCACAAACAACACTGGTGCACCCCAATGTGACACACTAGGCTTAATAACCCCTTATTAAGGAGTTCCTGAAGCTGCTCATTCAGATCCTTCAACTCAGTTGGTGCCATACGGTATGGTGGAATAGAATTGGGCTGAGTGCCCGGCACCAAATCAATACCTGTCAGGCGGCATGCCTGACAGGTCTGCAGGAAACACATCCGGAAAATCTCGCACCACCGGAATAGAATCAATAGCATGGGTGTCTGCACTAACATCCCTCACAAAGGCCAGATAAGATAGACAACCCTTCTCAACCATCCGCTGAGCCTTCAAGTATGAAATCACTCTACTGGGAATATAGTCTATATAGCCGCTCTACTCAACCCTCGGCAACCCCGACATCGTCAACGTCACGGTCTTAGCGTAACAATCTTGCACTGCATGACACGTAGACAAGTAGTCCATACCCAAAATCACGTCAAAATCGACCATACTAAGCAACATGAGATCCAATCTAGTCTCCAAACTCCCAATAGTCACCACACATGACCAATATACACGGTCCACAATAATAGTATCGCCCACCGACGTAGACATATGAATAGTGAAACTAGAAACTCACAGGACTTATCTAGATAATGAGCAAAATACGAGGACACATATGAATAAGTGGAACTACGTTCAAATAATACAGAGGCATCTTTGTGGCAAACTAAGACAATACATGTGATCACAGCATCCGAAGCAATGACATCTGGTCTGGTGGGGAGAGCATAGAAATGGGCCTGGCTGCCCCTGATCAGCCTCCCCCTCTAGGGAAACCCCTAGTTGACTGAGCCCCACCCCGAGCTGGCTGGGCGGGTGGTGGAGCTGTTCGTGCTGGTGCCATCGGCCGAGAACTCTATTGTAGAGTCCCACTCAACAACCTAGGGCAATCTCTCTTAATGTGATCAAAATTTCCGCACTCGAAACAACCCCTCCTCTAACGGAATTACTGCTCCTGATACCCCTAGGAACTACCCTTAGAAACCTGAGTGGACGAGGCATGGTGAGAACTTTATCTTGGTAGTGCACTGAATGAAGAGTGGTCCTGCTGATAACTGTGTAAACTATGGCCAGATGATGCACCATGGTGAATTGGTGAGCCGTCTGAGCATAACTGAATCGACGACCCCTACCGTGGTGGAACTAACCCCTAGAAAGAACATCGTTGAACCCAACCTGTCCACGAGGCCTCTTGGCCTCCCTCTCAACCTGCTCCTAGTTGTGAACCATCTCAATCTGACGAGCAATGTCGACAACATCATCAAAAGCAGTACCAAACACTCTCTCTCTAATCATAAGCAATCGCAGCTGAAAAGTGAGGCCATCTATGAACCTCATGATCCTCTCCCTTTCGGTGGAAACCAACCAGACAGCATGACGGGCCAACTCAGCAAATCTCATCTCATACTACGTCACGGACATATCACCCTGACGAAGCTGCTTGAATTGCCTGCACAGCTCCTCTTTGCGGGACTGAGGCACGAACTTCTCCGGGAAGAGAACGGAGAACTGCTGCCAGGTAAGGGGTGTTGCGCCGACCGGCCTACACCTCTCATAAGCCTCCCACCAACTAANATCTGACGAGCAATGTCGACAACAACATCAAAAGCAGTACCAAACACTCTCTCTCTAATCATAAGCAATCGCAGCTGAAAAGTGAGGCCATCTATGAACCTCATGATCCTCTCCCTTTCGGTGGAAACCAACCAGACAGCATGACGGGCCAACTCAGCAAATCTCATCTCATACTACGTCACGGACATATCACCCTGACGAAGCTGCTTGAATTGCCTGCACAGCTCCTCTTTGCGGGACTGAGGCACGAACTTCTCCGGGAAGAGAACGGAGAACTGCTGCCAGGTAAGGGGTGTTGCGCCGACCGGCCTACACCTCTCATAAGCCTCCCACCAACTAAAGGCAGCCCCAAAGAACTGAAAAGTAGTGAACAAGACCCAACTGGTCTCCAGAATACCTGGTGTACAGAGAATCCTCTGTCACTTGTCCAAGAAACCCTGGGCATCCTCCACCTCTGTACCACTGAAAGATGGAGGTTGGAGTCTCCCAAATCTCTCCAATCTCCGTTGCTCATCATCAGACATAACAGGAACCATATGGGCCTGAGCAGCTGCAACCGGATAGGCTGGCAGTTCCCCCGGTATCTGAAGTCCCTGCACCACCTGATCTGGAGTAGGGGCAATAAGGGTATGAGTACCTCCCCCGGCCTGAGAAGTGGCAGGTGCAGCCTGAGACGTAACCACCTGAGCAAGGCCGGCGCAAACTGTCAAAATCTAAGCTAAGGCCTCCTGAAGGACTATAATCACAATGGGCACAGGTGGCGTCTGAGCTGGTCCCACAGGCTCACCCACAACTGGAACCTGCTCCTGAACTGGGGCAACTGGTGTATCTACAGGTGTTATCCTAATTGTTGTATGAGTTGTACCTCTACCCCTACCGCGGTCTCTACCGTGACCTCGGCCTCTTGCGGTCCTGACTGGTGGTTGTCCATCCTGGCCCGTAGTACGTGTCCTCACCATATGTGAGAGAATAGAACAACAGAAGTTTAGTTACCAGAGTCAAAAGGTTCGCACGACAAGAATTCAAGAATGAGAAATTTCCTAAGGGTTCGGCAGCCTCTCGAAGATAAGTACACACGTCTCTGTACCGATCTGCAAAACTCTACTAAACCTGCTCATGACTTGTGAGACCTATGTAACTTAGGCTCTGATACCAACTTCTCACCCAAAAACCAACCGTCGTGATGGCGCCTATCGTGGAACTAGGCAAGACAACTACTCGACCAGATCACCAAGTAAAAACTTTGAAAAATAAAATGAAAGTCGTTAATATTTAAGAAACCATTAAAAAACTGAAATAAACCACAACGTAATACAAATCACTCCCAAAATCAGAGTGTCGCTGAGTACATGAACATATATACAAGGATACAGTCTACTACAATGTCTGAGGAATAAGAACTGAAATACATATAAAGAAAATGAAGGAGAGTCAAGGCCTGCGAACACCATACAGCTACCTCGATAGTCTCCGGAATCAGCTGCTCAAATATCAACACCCGCTATAATCGGAAACACCTGGATCTACACACAAAGTGCAGGGTGTAGTGTGAGTACAACCAACTCAGTAAGTAACAATAATAAATAAGGAACTCAAAGATAGTGACGAGTTGCACGATTATAGTTCATTTTCAGTAATCTCAGCAAGAAAGTTGTAACGACCTGACCGGTCGTTTTGAGAATTTAGGCTCATTTCAACTATTTGAAGTCTTGAATAACTTCCTACGAGGTATTATGACTTGTGTGAATTGTCGGTTTTGGTTTAAAGGTAATTCGGAGTTAGCTTGGAAGAATGAATTTTTCACGTTGGAAGCTTAAGTTGAAATAGTTGACTGGATATTGACTTATGTGTAAATGACTCAGAATTTAATTCCAATGATTGCAATAGCTTTGTATGGTGATTTTGGACTTAGGAGCGTGTCCAAAAATTTATTTGGAGGTCCGTAGTGGAATTAGGCTTGAAATGCCGAAAGTTTAATTTTGGGAAGTTTGACCGATGGGTTGACTTTTTGAGATCGAGGTCGGAATCCGATTTTGGAAATTGGAATAGCTTCTTTATGTCATTTATGACTTGTGTGCAACATTTGAAGTCATTCCGGATTGATTTGATGTGTTTCGGCGCAAGATATAGAATTTGAAAGTTCAAAGTTCATTAGGCTTGAATTGAGGTGAGATTCATGATTTTAGCGTTGTTGGATGTGATTTGAAGGTTCGACTAAGTTCGTATGATGTTTTAAGACTTGTTGGTATATTTGGTTGAGGTCCCAGGGGGCTCGGGTGAAATTTGGATGCCTTCTAGTGCAATCGCACCTGCGGAACTTGGCTCGCATGTATGACCACGCAGAAGTGCAAAGGACATCGCAGGTGTGCAAGCTTCGCAAAAGCGGACAGGAAACTCACACAAGCGAGCTCGCAGGTGCAAGCTGAAATGCGCAAAAGCGGAGGCTGGGCTGGTGACTGTGGAGCGCAGATGCGGAAGGCATCTTGCACGTGCGGACACACACCTGCCCCGTGGGTTATCGCAGAAGTGAGGGAAAAATCCGCAGAAGCGGGCGCGAACCAGTGGTTAAAATTTCGCAAGTGCGAAAATCTTGGTCAGAATGTTAAAAACAGAAGAGTCCGAGATTTTGTCACTTTTGACATTTCCAAAAGCGGGTGAGGCGCTTTCTGAGCGAGAAATCATAGGAAATTTTGAGGTAAGTCCCTTGTGATTATTTCTACTCCATAATATTTAATTATCATCAAATAATCTGACTAGATTATATGTTTTTGAGGTGTAAATTGGGGATTTGAACTTAGGGATTTGAAAAATAGATTTGAAGATTTGGAGGTCGAGTTGAGGTCAGATTTTGGTAAAATTGGTATGGTTAGACTCGTGGTTGAACGGGCTTTCAGATTTTGTAACTTTTGTCGGGTTCCGAGACGTGCGCCCCATGTGCTATTTTGGCATTTAATTTCGGATTTTATGAAACATTTAGTATTTTCTTATGGAATAATTCCGCTCATACTAGGTCTGTGCAAGATAACTAAAATAACCATTATAGGAACCTTGTGTCGGTGGTGCATTAAAAGAACTTACTGGAGCACTCCGAGTATTCTGAAATTGTTTCTATGACCCCGCTAATACTGAAATATAGAATTATTAAGGACGCGGGAATACCGCAAGTCCCAGCATCATCCCATATAAATCTCAGCTCTTAATCATATACAAGTTTTGGAGAACCTTTCAATACCACATAAATACATCTCAGGCCAAAACAGATATAACACATGACCCCGCAATCTGATCGTTGATAGTGGACTCCCTTCACTTGGCGCGAAGCCATAGGACACAGTCTGATGATCCACAATACTAACATTAACCACTCGTATGACACCGGTCATAAGACACCTCAAGCTATTTATTTGTCGCATGTCATCCTCGTGACAGTTAAACTCGCTTCCTCCAGTGCCTTGGCTGCTAGTATGTACCCTTCGCTAAATAGAAATCTCATACAAACTACATAGTCTCTAATATCACCAACTATCTTAGATCTACATCCACCTCGTGAACCTACCATGATTGTGATGATTAGGCAATTAATTAAACCTTCTCAATATCATACTTATCAACCATATGTGAGAACCTGTTGCACCCCCATGTGCACAACTGAATGATCTCTCAATACTTCTGCATCCTCGATCAGGACGACATGTGGTAACAATGGTTGAGAAACCCGGGCTCCCTTATAACCCCTCTGTAGTAACACGAACCATTGGTTCATAGTTGATACCGAGTGCGCAATTACATACACGAGTGGATGCAAAAGAACATAAGATATATGCTTCAAGCTCAATAAACGTCGCACGATAAGGAATGAAAGAAGTATAAATTTTCCTACTAGATCTGTAGCCTCTCGAAGTTAAGTACAGACGTCTCCGTACCGATCCGCAAGACTCTAATAAACTAGTTCGTGACTTGTAAAACCTATGAACCTAGAGCTCTGATACCAACTTGTCATGACCAAAAATCCCACCACAGGCGTCGTAATGTCACTTAGTCTCTAAAACTAAGTAAGCCGATTATAATTATAATTCAAGCCATTTTTTTAAACATATAATTAAATACTAGTGTCAAAACCAACAACAGAAATAATTCTATCAACCTCCCAAGACTAGTAATACTGAGTCACGAACTCTAACTGAATACATGAAATGATCTCAAGGATCGAATACTCAATATTGTTTGATTAATAATTCACAGTACAATAAAATGGAAACACTCCAAGGTACTGCGACTACCAAGCAGCTCTACCTTGAATCCTTGAGATCACACTCTAACTTTGTCTAATTCTGATATCTCCAATACCTGGCTCTGCACAAAAATATGCAGAAGTGTAGTATGAGTACACCACAGTCGGTACCTAGTAAGTATCAAGACTAACCTCAGTGGAGTGAGACGAGGTACAGTCAAAGCACTCACTAGTCGAATAACTTGTGCAATATAGTATACAAAATAATAGGAAACAAATAACAATAAGGGCAACACAAATCAACCAGTGATATGCAAAACAGGGCAACAAGAACACCAATAATATTGCTCAACAATTAATAAATACAAGTACATCCAATTAAATCAAGTCCTTCAAATATAAATCTTTCGCCTATATGCTTCTCAAATGATACTCTTTCTAATATAATTCCTTCAAATAGATATCTTTCGAATATAATTCTTTCCAATAATATTTTGAATATAAACCTTTCAAATAAAAGTCACCTCGTGACACCTCATCTCATAATCATAAAAATACGGGTCTCAGCCCACTTTCATATTTTCACGGCACCTCGTGCCCATATCTCTTATCACAACCGCACAGATAACTCTCGTGCCAAATATGTCTATACATAAAATTTGCATGATTAATTTATTTTCAATAATGTAATGTTATCAGTTTTAAGCCGAGTAAGAATTTAACAAAGAGATGAGTTTATTTCAGAAATAGTTGGAGTGAAGAAAAATGACATTTCAATTTGAATAAAACATAAGATAATCTATTGCTTTGGATGTAAAACTTATTAATTTAAAATATAATAATAATTTTTTTTTATTTAAATCAACTCAATCATCGAAAATCAGTAAGAAAAATAAGAAATATACTTCTTCGGTATCTCGTGCTAAAAAGCCAAAGCCAACACAATACAACAAGGAGCACAAAACACATAATAATAAAGTCAACTAATACATCACGGAAGAAGACAAGAATTTACATATTAAATGAAACGAAATCACCCAAGGCAAGAACATAAATAAAGAAATATCAACAGGGCACTCCAGAGGTGCCGCCTCGTAGTCCCAAATCATAAATAAATTCACAATATCTCATTTCTTTATATCACCGCGGGAGCCTTCACATTTAATTTTAATAAAATTAGTTTTCCCGAAATAGCATCCTGCGTTTTAGCCACCCTTATCACACCGCATGACTTCTAGTAGTTCCCCTACTAGCCACGCGTTTCAAGCTACCCTTGTCTCACCGCATGTGTTTCAACACCCGACCTTATATCACCGCATTCGTATCAATATCACAATATGTCACAAATCGCACCTCAAGTGCCCAAATATCACAGCATTGTATACCTTGCACCTCAAGTGCTCACATATCACAACATATCACAAATTGAGTGCTCAAATATTACAACATATTACAAATTGCACATCAAGTGCTCAAATATTACAACATATCACAAATTGTACATCAAGTGCTCAAATATTACAACATATCATAAAAATCAACAATACATTATTTTTTCACAATAAGGAGCCCACGACTCGATCATAATGTGTACAACGTCTTAACAAAATGTTCGAGAGTGAACAACTCAACCGAATAATATTTCACAATTTGGCACTTTGCCCCAATATGATTCACGACCTTTTTAATTCAATACCAAATTTTCAACAACGTGAATTGAAAAGTAATTCATCATGGAATAACACCTCTTTTAAATCACAATTTCAAGAAATAAATAAATTTATTCATCTTATTAACTAAATTTTCTATTTACATTATCTGTAGGTAAAATCAATAATGAAAGTGTTTTCCATAAAAATGGCAACTCAAACAAATACAGAGTTCACATAAAAGTCAACTAGCAATCACATCAAATTATCATATAAAAACAACCTCGGCAAACAAGGAATGAGGCATGACAAATAAGGGATTTAATAAGTTACAATAGTTTTTCAATTTAATACTTAAGGGCGTCTACGAATTTCAACCGATATAATATGCACATATAAACCAAGTACGTACTCGTCACCTCGCATACATGATTTTAAATTATATAATTTTCACATAAGACTCAATGCCTAAGGGGTAATTTCCCCCACTCAAGGTTAGACAAGATACTTACCTTTTTGATATAAGGCCGATATTCCAAAATCGCCTTCTTGCTTGAATTGACATCCGGATGTCTCAAATCTAATCAAATTAATTCAATTCAGTGAATACTAATTATAAGAATTAATTCCATATGAAAATACTAATTTTCCAACAAAATCCGAAATTTAACTCAAAAATCGCCCGTGGGGCCCTCCTCTCGGAATTTGACAAAACTCACAAAATCCGACAACCCATTCAATTACGAGTCCACCTATACCAATTTTATCAAATTTCGATAACAACTCGACCTCCAAATCTAAAATTTTCATTCTTGAAAAGTTTTGCAAAAATCTTGATTTCTTCCATTTAAATCCGAAATAAATGATGAATATAACCATGGATTTATGAAATACAATCACTTTTGGATATAGGACACTTACCCAAGTTGAAGTCGTGAAAACTCATTTTGGAATCGCCCAAATTCGAGACTCAAAACTCAAAAATGAGTAAAAATGGCTAATTCATGTTTTTAAGCATTCTGCCTAGCAAGTCGCATGTTTGTAATGCGACTTTGCCTGATTTTCGTGGAAATATAAACTGATACTAGCCTTTATTCAGTCGACCATAACTTTATGTACAAATATCCGAATGCTAAATGGTTTAACTTTATGGAAAGTAGAAGCAAAGGGCTACAACTTTTATGTTTTGATAATATTCAGATTCCTTATAGATTTTGATATATAAGCTTCCAAAGTCGGCTCCACGCATCAAAACTTTCTGGCGAAACTGCTTTACCAGCCTTCATTTAGTCGACCATACCTTTCTGTACAAATGTCCAAATGATGAATGGTTTAACTTTCTGAAAACTAGAATCAAAGAGCTACAACTTTTATGTTTTGTAAATTTTTAGATTCCTTATATATTTCGATATATAAGCATCCAAAATCAGCTCTACGATTGCACCAGTTGCTGTCCAAAAACAGCTTCTGCAGCAGAGACATTCCAGCAGCTCCTTTTGTCCGAAATCCATTTCGTTAACCTTTCAAAATCCACCCGAGGCCCTCAGGACTTTAACCAATTATACTAACATGTCCCAAAATATAATACGAACTTAATGAGGCTTCAAACCATGCCAAACAACGCCAAAATTACGAATCGCGCATCAAATCGAATTATGAGTTTTCAAATCTTCCAACTTCTATATTTTGTGTCGAAACATATCAAAGCAATTCCGATTGACCTCAAATTTTGAATAAAAGTCATAAATGACATAACGGATCTATGAAAATTTTCAAAACTGAATTCCGACTCCGATATCAAAAAGTTAACTCCCCGATCAAACTTCTCAAAAATTCAACTTTCGTCATTTCAAACAAAATTTCACTACGGACTTCCAAAAATTTTTCGGACACGCTTCTAAGTCCAAAATTATCATACCGAGCTATTGAAATCATCAAAATTGCATATCGGGGTCGTTTGCTCAAAAGTTAACTCTCCGGTCAACTCTTTCCATTTATACTTCAAAAATGAGAATTGTTCTTTAAATTAAATTTCGAATATTCCGAAAACCAAACTTGACAATACACGCGGGTCATAATACATATTACGAAGTTGCTCGAGACCTTATATAGCTGAATGGAGTATTGATTCTTAAACTGACAAGTTGGGTCATTACAGTATTACTAGTCATGGGAGGTTATTTGTAATTATTTTCCTGTTGGTTTCGATTATCTATTTAAACAAAATGGCTTGAATTGTAATTATAATCAGCTTACTTAGTCTTAGAGATTAAGTGCCATCACGATGTCTGTGATGGGACTTTGGGTCGTGACAAGTTGGTATCAGAGCTCTAGGTTCATAGGTTTTACGAGTCACGAACGAGTCTAGTAGAGTCTTGCGGATCGGTACAGAGATGTCTATACTTAGCTTCGAGAGGCTACCAAACTGTTAGAAAATTTCCACTTTTTCATTCCTATCGTGCGGATTTATGGATTTTGGAATTTGAGTCTTTGTATATTTATTCTCTCACAAATGGTGAGGACACTTACTACCGGGTCAGCTGAGAAAATACCCGCACATACTGTTAGGGCCGCAAGAGGCCGGGACCGAGATAGAAGGCAAGCTAGAGGGCAAGGAAGGACACGTGTCGTAGCTAGAGCACATGTCAGAGTAACAATTGAGGAGCCACCAGTAGCTCCGGTTGGGCGACAGATACCGGAAGCACCTGTTCTTACCCCCGAACTTCACGAGACGTTAGCACAATTCTTGTACATGTTTGGTACATTCACTCAGATGGGATTGACCTCCGTTTCACCAAATATTTCATAGATTGGGGGAGGAGTTCAGACTCATACCGCCCTTACTCTAGAGCAGCAGGTTGACATTGATCAAGTTCCGGTTATAGCACCGGTATAGTATGTTACTCCGGTTCAGCCTGAGTTTAGGCCAGAGGTATCAGAAGAAGAACGAAAGAGACTTGAGAAATTTAAGAGGTATAGTCCACCTACTTTCAGTGGCACAACTACAGAGGATGCCCAGTGATTTCTAAAAAAGTATCGTTGTATTCTCCGCACCATGGGTATTGTGGAAGTGAGCGGAGTTTCCTTTACTACATTTTAGTTGTCAGGAGCAGCGTATCGATGGTGGCAAGCTTATGAAGAGGGTAGACCAGCCGATGCAACACCGCCAAATTGGGCACAATTTTTGAAAATATTTTTGAAAGAGTTTGTTCCCCAGACTCTACTGGATGTATGGCGCACAGAATTTGAACGGTGGCGTCAGAGCACCATGACGGTGTCAGAATATGCTATCAGGTTCAGTGAGTTAGCCCGACACGCACCTATCTTGGGTCCTACAATCAAAGAGCAGGTCCGCAGATTCATTGAGGGGCTCGATTATGATCTTAAAATATGCACGACTTGAGAGTTGCAAACTGCTAGTCCATTTCACAAAGTAGTAGAGATTGCGAGGAGGATTGAGGGTGTTCTAGGTGAGGAAAGGAAGTCTAAGGAGGCCAAAAGGTCTCGAAGCTCTGAAGGGTTCAGTGGATTTTACTCGTCAGCTATGACCCATTATGGCGAAGGCTCGAGTAGTCGGCCAGCTCAGTCCACACATCAGATTACTCGGGGTGCTCCATTAAGTTCTTATAGTGCACCACCGACACAAAATTCTTACAGTGGTTATTCCAGTTATCTGGCATAGACTCAGTATGAGCAACCGCGACCTTCGAGGGATTGTTATGAGTGTGGTGATACTAGGCATATCATGAAAGATTTTCCCAGACTTGGGAGAGGTGGATTTCATTAGAACACTCAGGCTATGGGCCCCAATGCAGCTACTACCCCACGCGCACAGCCAGTTAAGGGTGGAGGACATGCGGGTAGAGGGTGCCCTAGAGAGGGAGGCCCAGCCCGTTGATATATTTGCTATGGTGTGGCTGAGGTCACTACACCAGATGGTGTCATTAAAGGTATGATCCTGATTTATTATAAAAGGATATTTTTCCTTAATTTGATTCGATTCCGAATATTGAGGCGAGTCTTTCTATTATGCTTCGCATATGGGTGAGCTTCGTAACTTTGTGACCCACTTATATGTTTATCCTTGTTGGGAGATTTGATGATGTTAGCCCGTGTTATGTTTGCACACCATTTGAGGGCTATAAGTCCAAAAGTGATTTTTATTACCCACTACAGTGGGTTTTGATGTTATTTTGAAATAATTGATTTCAATTTTATGATTTATATGCTCTATTTGAATGGGGGTTCATTAGGTGTTGTGAAAATTGTTTACGAAATTTATTGAAAAGAAGAAAGAAAGGAAATTGAAATTTTCAGATGGCACAATATGCAAAATACTTGTGATTCGGAGTTGAGGACGAGATCCTCGCATTCTTATGTGATGTGAAATATTTAAACTGGGCTACAAGACGCGTTATAAGTTATATAAGGACGAGGTCGTTGTGGTTAAAAATTTATGAGTTTACATTCTCCCTTAGGTGAAATTTAAATTGTACTATAGTACTGGTATGGAATCATGCTTGTTAGGCTTATTTGATAATTTTGTATGTATTTTCTGTGCATATTTTTTCATAATCGTTGCGTAAATATTGAGTTTTAGCCTATGAGGTGGGTGCCCAGGTGGCGTTAAATGTTACTCGTTAATTCAGATAAATAATTATGAGGTCTTCATGCCTCGCGTGTTGCTGTCTGTGTTGCAAAAATTTGAAATGAGATTTTTGTCAATATGAGATTAATTGAGAATGCTGGAACTAATTATAAACAATTATTATGACCAGATATGTGGTTATGAGCATATGTATGATGTGTGCGTAGGCACGAGTTTCTATAGCTGGTTGAACTATTACCGTGTGTTGATGTGATAATCAGGTTTAAAAATGTTTGGAGTGTAAGAAATTTGGTTTCAAAGTTTATAAGTATGGATGAAAGAAATAATCTTCAACAGAGTTGGGGTTGTCGGATCTATGTTAAATTTGCGGTGGTGTAGAATCACCCGCAAGTATGTGTGTAATAATACACTCAGTAATTTAATGTCCTCAGAAAGCTTTTTGGTACGTTCGAGGACGAACGTTTGTTTAAGAGGAGGAGAATGTAACGACCCAATTTGTCATTTTAAGAATTAGCATTCCGTTCAGCGGCTTAAGTCCCCAAGTAGCTTTGTAATATATATTATAACCTGCGTGTGTGGTCGAGTTTGGTTTTTGGATGATTCCGGATCAATTTGGAAGAAACAATTCTTGTTTTAAGGCTTAAGTGAAAAGAATTTACCGGCGTTTAACTTTTGTGAAACGACTATGGAATGGAGTTTTGATGGTTCCAGTAGTTCTGTATGGTGATTTTGGTCTTAGGTGTGTGTCCGGATGTTGATTTGGAGGTCTGTAGGTTGTTTTGGCATGAATTGGCGAAAGTTGGAAAAATGGAAGAATTTTGAAAAGTTTGACCGGGAGTTTACTTTAATTATTTCGGGGTCGGATCCCAATTTCAGAAGTTGGAATAGGCCCGTACTGTCATTTATAACTTGCGTGCAAAATTTGAAGTCAATTCGGGTCTATACCATAGCAAGGTATCAACAGAGGGTGAGTAGTGAAGCAAGAAATTGAAAAGCAAATAACTGGGAGCGTGCTAGGGATAGTGCAACGCGCAGATAGTGGCATGTTAGCCCTCTCAACAAGTTTGAAAAACCAGTGAAGTATAGAAGTTAACGTTGGCACTGGCATGCTACCCCCACCCGAAGCCTTTTTAAGTACTCACCTTGGGGGTTTATTTCCCCCATTTCACTTGGATGGATTTTGGAGCTCTTCTCCACTCTCTCAGGACCCCAACTCCTCTCTTGTTCAAGGTAAGCAATCCCCATTATCTTGGTATGAAATTCCATCATTTGTATACTAGTATTGATGAAATCTACACATAAAATACTTAGATCTCCAAGAAATTTCTTCAAGAACTCAAAGGAGAGTTTTGCAATATTTCTTCCAAAAAGGCAATCCTTCACCCTTAGACTTATATGTATGGATTTATTATGAGTATGTGAGCAAGAATAAGTATTAACACTTATTGTATGGTGCTTGAAAGACATAAACACTTAAACTAGATTACTGGATGTTGTAGAGATTTTGTAATGAATTAATTAGCAAAAAATGGATGAATGTGAGTTCATTGATGATTAATGATACTAAACAAGGTTGTTTGTAGACAAAGAATGGTTTAGTATCTCTTATTGGTGGGAAGGAGGGATTGTTGGATGAAGAAACACTATTACTAGAGGTAGTAAAATGCTATGTACTCTAGGTGTTTGATAAAATGCCTAAATGACCAAAACATTGCAAATATATTACTAATATTTGTGCAATTGTGTTTCATTGTTCTAGATTGAAATTTGTTTAGTGTGGTAGACCATCGTAGTATTATTAAGGGGCGAATTTCAGATTTGAGCCGTCCGGGGGTGGCTTCACTCGCGAAGATCATTTAAAGCATTGACTTAGTGTCGTCGAGGCAAGTATGTTGCCTAACCTTGAGTGGGAGAATTATCCCTTAGGCATTGAGTCTTATGTGGAAATTGTATATATAAAAACCATGTACGCGAGGTGACGAGTACGTACTTGGTTTATATGTGCAAAATTATATTGGTTGAAATTCGTAGACGCCCTTATGTATTAAATTGGAAAATTGTTGGAACTTAGTAAATCCTTGATTTGTCATGCCTCATTCCTTGTTTGTCGAGTTTGTATTTTATATGATAATTTGGTGTGATTGCCACTTGGATTTTTTTTATGTGGATTCCGTGTGTTTGTTGATTTTATATTTATTGGAAATAATCACATTATGGATTTTTCATCTGTAAATAATTAATTAAATAAGTCTAAATTGAGGCATTTATATATTTATCTAAAATTTGGATTAAAGAAGGTGTTGTCCTATGATGAGTTATTTTCCCATTCTTGTGGTTGTTTTTGAGATTTTATGTACATTGTGTTGAGCCGTGGACTATCTGTTATAAAATTAATTGACTTTGTTGTACCTTTGGAATGGTTGTGGCCTACGTAAAATTTTTAAATACGAGTTTATGATATTGTGATAATATTCTGTGTGAATTGTTGTATGATTTGGGTTACTGTTATGCGGCGTATAAGGGTGGCATTCCATTGTTGACATTATGCGAGTATAAGGGTGGCATTTCACTGTTATTATGTATATTGGGATATTATTTGGGCGGAGTGATAAGGGATGCTATTAAACGGAGCGATAAGGGAGGCCACTATAGGAGCGATAAGGGTGGCTATAGGAAGAATAATGTTATATTGTCAGGGTGGAGGGATAAGAGTGGCTATTGATATTTTCAAGGAGGAGGGATAAGGGTGGTTATTGATATTGTCAGGGCGGAGGGATAAGGAGGGCTATTATAGGAGTCATTAGGGTGGCTATAGAAGAGATAAATGTGGTTATTGTCAGGGATGATATGTGATGATGTGGGGTTATTGTGTTGTTAATTTTTATGTGATGATGTGGGGTTATTGCATTGCTAATTTTCATGTGATGTTGTAATTTTCCTTGTATTTATTTTTATATCTTGTGCAACTTGTCTTGTTGTTTCGGTAAACTTGATAATAGTGTAATCTATGTAGAAATTGTANTTAGACTTATATGTATGGATTTATTATGAGTATGTGAGCAAGAAATAAGTATTAACACTTATTGTATGGTGCTTGAAAGACATAAACACTTAAACTAGATTACTGGATGTTGTAGAGATTTTGTAATGAATTAATTAGCAAAAAATGGATGAATGTGAGTTCATTGATGATTTTAATGACACTAAAGAAGGTTGTTTGCAGACAAAGAATGGTTTAGTATCTCTTATTGGTGGGAAGGAGGGATTGTTGGATGAAGAAACACTATTACTAGAGGTAGTAAAATGCTATATACTCTAGGTGTTTGATAAAATGCCTAAATGACCAAACAATTGCAAATATATTACTAATATTTCTGCAATTGTGTTCCATTGTTCTAGATTGAAATTTGTTTAGTGTGGTAGACCATCGTAGTATTATTAAGGGGCGAATTTCAGATTTGAGCCATCCGGAGGTGGCTTCACTCGCGAAGATCATTTAAAGCATTGACTTAGTGTCGTCGAGGCAAGTATCTTACCTAACCTTGAGTGGGAGAATTACCCCTTGGGCATTGAGTCTTATGTGAAAATTGTATATATGAAAACCATGTACGCGAGGTGACGAGTACGTACTTGGTTTATATGTGCAAAATTATATTGGTTGAAATTCGTAGACGCCCTTATGTATTAAATTAGAAAATTGTTGGAACTTAGTAAATCCTTGATTTGTCATGCCTCATTCTTTGTTTGTCGAGTTTGTATTTTATATGATAATTTGGTGTGATTGCCACTTGGATTTTTTTTATGTGGATTCCGTGTGTTTGTTGATTTTATATTTATTGGAAATAATCACATTATGGATTTTTCATCTGTAAATAATTAATTAAATAAGTCTAAATTGAGGCATTTATATATTTATCTAAAATTTGGATTAAAGAAGGTGTTGTCCTATGATGAGTTATTTTCCCATTCTTGTGGTTGTTTTTGAGATTTTATGTACATTGTGTTGAGCCGTGGACTATCTGTTATAAAATTAATTGACTTTGTTGTACCTTTGGAATGGTTGTGGCCTACGTAAAATTTTTAAATACGAGTTTATGATATTGTGATAATATTCTGTGTGAATTGTTGTATGATTTGGGTTACTGTTATGCGGCGTATAAGGGTGGCATTCCATTGTTGACATTATGCGAGTATAAGGGTGGCATTTCACTGTTATTATGTATATTGGGATATTATTTGGGCGGAGTGATAAGGGATGCTATTAAACGGAGCGATAAGGGAGGCCACTATAGGAGCGATAAGGGTGGCTATAGGAAGAATAATGTTATATTGTCAGGGTGGAGGGATAAGAGTGGCTATTGATATTTTCAAGGAGGAGGGATAAGGGTGGTTATTGATATTGTCAGGGCGGAGGGATAAGGAGGGCTATTATAGGAGTCATTAGGGTGGCTATAGAAGAGATAAATGTGGTTATTGTCAGGGATGATATGTGATGATGTGGGGTTATTGTGTTGTTAATTTTTATGTGATGATGTGGGGTTATTGCATTGCTAATTTTCATGTGATGTTGTAATTTTCCTTGTATTTATTTTTATATCTTGTGCAACTTGTCTTGTTGTTTCGGTAAACTTGATAATAGTGTAATCTATGTAGAAATTGTAAGCATGTGGCTAGTGCTGAGCGGTTTATGTTATATGGGATCGGGTTGCATGCCGCAACAGGTATGATTAATGTTATATAGGATCGGGTTGCAAGCCACAATAGATATGAAATGTGGGCACAAGGTGCCGGAAAAATATGATGATTTTTATTATTGGCATGTCAGTTGTCCGTGCAGTTTTGATAGAAATATGGGCACGAGGTGCCGTGAAAATATGAAAGTGGGCTGAGGCCCATATTACGAAAATATGAAAGTGGGCTGAGACCCGTGTTTTATGATTATGAAATGAGGTGTCATAGAGTGACTTTTATTGGAAAGACTTTATATTCGAAAGATATTTATTTGAAAGAAGTATATTCGGAAGGTATTTGTTTGAATGAATTATATGTGAAAGATTTATATTTGAAGGACTTGATTAATTGGTTGTACTTGTGTTCCTTATTCCTTTGAGCAATAATTATGGTGTTCTTGTTGCCTTGATGTTTATATCACTGGTTGATTTTTGTTGCTATCACTGTTAGTTGTTTTTCAGTACTATTGTATACTGCTATATTGCACAGGTTATTTGACTAGTGAGTGTCTTGACTGTACCTCGTCACTACTCCACAGAGGTTAGTCTTGATACTTACTGGGTACCGACTGTGGTGTACTCATACTACACTTCTGCATATTTTTGTGCAGAGCCAGGTATCAGAGATATCGGACTCGGACAGAGTTAGAGTGTGATCGCAAGGATTTAAGGTAGAGCTGCTTGGTCGTCGCAGTCCCTTGGAGTCTTTCCATTTTATTGTATTGTTAAATATTAATCAAACAATATTGAGTATTCGATCCTTGAGATCATTTCATGTATTCAATTAGAGTTCGTGACTCAGTATTACCAGTCTTAGGAGATTGTTTGTAATTATTTTCGATGTTTGTGTCGATTATCTATTTAAACAAAATGGCTTGAATTGTAATTATAATAGACTTACTTAGTCTTAGAGTCTAAGTGTCATCACGAAGCCTGTGGTGGAACTTTTGGTCGTGACAGCATAAGACTTTTGTCTATTATGAGTTGTGAGCAATCTAATCACTAGACCTTATCAATAGCTTCTTGTTCTAAGTCGGGTCCTAATAAGTTAGTCTCATCGACTTCAAACCATCCGATAGGAGAACAACATCATATACTATACAAGGCTCCATACGGTTCCACCTAAATACTAGACTGAAATCTGTCATTGTAGGCAAATTCAATTATAGATATATAAGCGTACAAGCAACCTCCAAAATCAAAATGTAAGCTCTCTACATATACTTCAAGATTTGTATAGTACGTTCGGACTGCTCGCCTGTTAGCTGATAAAATAGGGTACAAAGATCTATCTACTCGTGTAACCAATGTTTCTTGGAAAGATTGTCAAAATCGTGTAGTAAATTGTGAGCTTCTATTAGAAATGATGGGCAATAGATCATGTATAGTTTAACAATTTTCCATTCATGTATATTTGAGTATATTTATCCTCAGTGTGCGGAGTTTTGACAGGCAAAAGTATGCCTGCCATGGACGTCAATTTCAATTACCCACATATAATTATAACTTCTAATTATTTAAAGTAGTTTTGTCATAAAATTCACTTTGATTCTATTTTATTTTCACTTTGGAATCTCGAGTTGTTGTAGCGTGTATGTGAGTCCCAAATGTTGACATGCTAACAAGTTTAAACTTTTAGAAACAAGGTTAAGTTAATCTTCCTCCTTTTTCTTTCCACAAATATAATTTTCTTCTAGTCATGGTACATTTTACTAGGCTCCGGATGTACAACGTATCTAGGATTGTGCGCTCCTCAAGAATAGCTCGTCTTAATACATTGTAACGACTCGTCCGGTCATTTTGAGTATTACAACACCGTTCCCCCTCCCCTATTTACTGCTCAATTTATGCTTTACAATTGTTGTGTGACTTGCCGGGGTAATTGGTTCGGGTCCAGTGAGGTTTTGGAATGAATTGAAACACTTAGTTCCAAAGTTTAATGCTTAAGTTCAAATAGCGATCGGATGTCGACATATATGTAAACGACCCCCGAAATGAGTTTTGATGATTCCAATAGCTCTGTATGATGATTTTGGACTTAGGAGCATGTCCGGAATTCTACAGCACCAACACATATCCTAAGCGTGGCTTCTAATATGATTGACTGTCAAATTTCTATAACACAGGAAGGCACATAGCTAACAACAAGCTTATTCAACTTTTCAGTTTCACGGAATGGACCAAGTCCCAATTCCCCCTCGGTGCACGCCCACACACCCGTCACCTAGCATGTGCGTCACCTCCCAACAATCATATAATACAAATTCGGGGTTTCGTATCCTCAGGACCAGATTTAAAACTGTTACTTATCTCAAACCGTGCAAAATTCTACTCCAAAGTGCCTTTGCCTCTCGAATCGATCTCTAAAATCCGAAATCGGCCCAAACCCAGCCCCTGGGTCCATGTCTCAAAATCCGACAAAAGTCAAAAAATCCGAAAGCCCATTCACTCACGAGTCTAACCATATCAAATTTATCAAAATCCAACACCAAATGGTCATTCAAATCCCCAAAGTTCATTCTCTAAATCCCTAGCCTCAAACTCTCAAATTACACCTAAACAACACACTATCTAGGTGGAAAATCAGTGGGAAAACATAATTATTGCAGAAAAATAGACACAAGGATCTTACCTCAAGAATTCCACTTGAAAATCTCTCTCAAAATTTCCAAAATCCAAGCTCAAAATGATGAAAAGAAGCCAAAATCGCGAAGTCTCGCATTTATAGACTCTGCCCAGGCCTTCCGCACTCGCAACAACTTGGCCGCTTCTGCGCCAAAATCCGCACCTGCGCCCCATTTTTCCGCACCAGCACACTCGCTTCTACGAGACAAATCTCCGTTTCTACGGAGTCAAGCTTCAAGGCCAAATCCGCTTTTGTGGCCCTTCTACCGCATCTGCGTTCGCGCAGATGCGGGAACACCATCACACTTGCGACCTTCTGCTGCTTCACTCCCTTGGCCGCTTGTGCGGCTTACCTCCCGCTTCTGCGGGCACGTACCTGCGGTTCCCACTCCGCAGGTGCGATTACACTAGCAGTGGAAAACCTTGAGCAAGCCTACAACTTTAAAACTTGATCCGTTAGCCACCCGAAATCAACCTGAGGCCCCCCGGGACCTCAACCAAATATACCAACAAGTCTTATATCCCAATACGAACTTAGTCGAATTCTCAAACCACCTCAAACAACATCAAAAACATGAATTACATACGGATTCAAGCCTAATGAACTTCGAAATTTTTAAATTTTACAAACGATGCTGAAACCTATCAAATCACGTCCGATTGGCCTCAAATTTTGCACACAAGTCACAAATGAACCCACGAACCTACTGCAACTTCCGGAATCGGAATCTGACCCCGATATAAAAAAGTCCACTATCGGTCAAACTTTTTAAAATTCCAACTTTCGCCATTTCAAGCGTAATTCTACTCCCGACTTCCAAATCACAAACCAGATACGCTTTTAAGTCCAGAAGCACCCAATGGAGCTAACAGAACCATCGAAATTCCAATCTGAGGTCGTTTATATATAAGTCGATATTCTGTCGACTTTTCCAACCTAAACTTTCAATTAAGAGACTAAGTGTCTCAATTCACTCTGAATTCTCTCCGGACCCGAACCAACTAACCTGACAAATCATAAAGCAACAGTGAAGTACAAAAATGAACAAAAAAGGGAGAACGGGGCTACAACTCTCGAAACGACTGGTCGGGTAGTTACAACATTTTACATGAAAAACGATGGAGGAAAATGACTTCCTTTAGTTATGGGCGAAATCGTCTTTTCTTACAACTATCTTAATTTTTAACTTCATATTACTTATAACAACAACAACCCAGTAAAATCTCACTAATGGGGTCTGGGGAGGGTATTGTGTACGCAGACCTTACCCCTACCCTGAAGGAGTAGAGAGGCTGTTTCCGAAAGACCCTCGGCTTAAAAAAATAAAAAGACAAAATGACAAAAAGAAAACAATATTAGTATCACAATAACTTCATATTACTTATAACAACAACAACCCAGTAAAATCTCACTAATGGGGTCTGGGGAGGGTATTGTGTACGCAGACCTTACCCCTACCCTGAAGGAGTAGAGAGGCTGTTTCCGAAAGACCCTCGGCTTAAAAAAATAAAAAGACAAAATGACAAAAAGAAAACAATATTAGTATCACAATAACTTCATATTACTTGTTTCAACTAAATCTTAGATATTATTGTTAATCTCTAATGCTCAAAATTTTTTATTAGAACACTCTTCAAGTTGTCAATTGAATCTTCTTTACTTTCTTAATAACTGTATGGATATACTTCATGATTATTGCGATTATGTGTGCTTCAGCCGAAGGTCTATCGAAAATAACCAGCAGCCGCCATGGTAATGCGATATTGTGGTCACAACGACAGAACTATCCCATCAGAAAATCATTTGTTCCATATGGGAGTGTATCTGTCTCAGACTTCAGTATGTTGCATTTGTTGTTAAAATGAAATGAAATGAAAATAAAAAGTGTCTTTAATGGAAATGAAAATAAAAAGTGTGCTAACTCTATATACTAGTTGTATTATTGCATAAGTGCAGTTCTTATTTCAAGTTTGACGGTATAAGCCTGTTTGGCCAAGTTTATTTTTGGGCCAAAAGTGTTTTATTTTTTGTCAAAAGCATTTTTGGCTAAAAATTGAGGTGTTTGACCAAGCTTTTGGAAGGAAAAAAATGCTTTTGAGAAAAAATAGAAACAGTTTTTGAGAATCAGAAAAAAATAGTTTCTCTCCAAAAAATACTTTTCTGAGAAGCACATTTGAGAAAAATATACTTAGAAGCAGTTTTCAAAAACTTGGCCAAACACTAGTTACAGCTCAAAAGTGTTTTTCAAATTAATTAGCCAAACACAAACTGCTTCTTACCAAAAATACTTTTTTAAAAAATAGTTTTTAGAAAAGCACTTCTTTTTAGAAGCTTGGCCAAACAGGCTATTAGACTTTCTTGATTTTATTCACTTCCAAATACTTATTTTTTTAACTTCAATTTTAAATACTTCTTTTTTCGTTTCACCAAATATTTGCCCAAACGTCTATTCTATTTGACAGACAAATGATTCCTTAATAAGACGGACATCAATTAATTAAACAACTTTTAACGCATTATGGATAATAGAGAAATACCGTACAACTTTAACCTTAAAATTGTAGATCTCAAGGGGCTTTGATAATTACATTTTCAGGACCTCAAATAAAGGGCAAAATTTTATTATAAAAGATTCTCGAAGCTAGCAAAAGACATCTTAATAATCATGCCATAATAATCCTTTTATGGTATAGTTTTAATAAATCCAAAGAAACAATCCAAGATATGACTAATCATCAACAATCTGGCAACCTTAAAAGAAAATCACAACAGAAAATCTAACAGCTAAGCAATTCCAACTAATGTTGAAATTAATTTCAGTTATAGCATAAAGAAGTGTGGTGGGATGAATAAATGAAATTTCTCCGTCTTTAATAAGTGCTCTCGAATTCTATGAATTTGCGACTTGGAAATGAAAAAACTTTTGGTGGAAAGTACTTCTATTTTTAATTGCTCATATCTATTTATTCCGTCTCAAATTATCTGTCGTATTTTCTAAAAATAGCTATTTCAAATTATTTGTCGTTTTAAAAATTTAAGACAAAATTAATTATTATTATTTTCTTATTTTACCCTTAAAAGTAGTAATTGTTCTTGAATAATACTCCTAAAATATGGAGTAAATATTCAATGAAAAAAAGATTATATCCTAAGATATAAATAATGATAAAATATTCAAAAATCATTCCCAATTAATATTTTTTAAGAGCCCGTAAAAGAAACTAGACAAATAATTTGAGACGACATTAAC
>AWOL01S0049286.1:4015-15281 GCA_000715115.1 Nicotiana otophora | reverse complement strand
TACTAATAATTACATATTTGCATGAGAAACTTGATAGAACCTTTTTTGACGTTTCATCTTTTTTCTTCTTTGAAACCTTGCTTTATAAGTTTCAAATAGTAAGATAGTCCTTATGAAAAAGTTGGTCTTTGAAAAGCATAAAAGTTTATGTCTTTTTGCGACACCACCTCCACCTATATAGTTTGTCTCCAAAGTTTCCAAGCAAGTGACTCATCATTTACTAGTATAGAGTACTACCTATTTAAGTGTAAAACATGAGTCATGCTTGTACTAATATACTTGAATTGCACCCCCAAGAAGTCCTAAAGAAATATCACTATTATAAATCAAAATATTTTTCTAGTTCTACTTGAAGAATATTCATGAGCACCGTGGAAACGTATATATAGTTCTTACTTTTTTGTTTTAAAAAATTATTCTTAATAATCTTTAGTTTGAAGAGGTCAGAAACAAATGGCTGATATGTAAATGATGAACATGCATTGGTAACCATATTTCATGATTATTGATGTTCCCTTGCCTTCAAGAAGGGGGGAAATCAAATGCTTGACTCAAAAAGGAAGGCATTGACCATCATTAATGTCTCCCTTCCTTGATAATGTTACCCTATATATTAACTATGATTATATTATGTTATCTAACTCTAATATTTATTCGCTTATATATTGTATTATCTCGTATAAAAATGAGATGTGCAAGGCTATTAAATTAAAACTAACTACGAGGTAACAATAAGATATAGGTTAGTAGTGGATATCATGTTCTCAACATTTTCGTGCAATTGAAAAGAAAGATATTGTGATTTGTGTACACGCAATGATGATGGGCTAGAAATACGTGTTTTTGTTATATTTTGCACTCTAATTACTGTACTTTGAGCGTGTTCGAGCTTAAATGATGGTAATTTACACTTATTACATGTTTTATACTTTGTAGGAGATGATTCCGAGTTAATAAGATGTTCTGGAGCTAAATCGAATAATTTGGAGCTTTGAAGTCTGAGTAAAAGCCCAAAGAATTAAATCGGGATCGCGTCCGTGGCTCGTGGACCGGCGTTGCATACGAAAGTTAAAAAAAGCACAAGGGCTAGAGCAAAATGTACTAATGTGTCGCATAAGGCGTGGCATGGAGCGACGCATTAGTATAAAAGTTCGTCAGAAATTTGAGAAGTTCAGAGACTTATAATTTTTGGGTCTGACAAAAAAATACACTAGTGTGACGCATAGCGCGTGGCATAGTGCGACGCATTAGTATAAGAGTTTGTCAGACAAGCTAAGTTCAGAGAGTTTACAACCGAGCAAAATGCACTAATGCGACGCACCGCGTAATACTGTGCGACGCATGAAGTGTAAAATATTTGCAGGTTTTCCCACTTCGGCTCAAAGAGGGTAATTTCGTCCGGGTTCGTTCCTACTTAGTATAAATACACTGAAAACACGTTTTTTTTAAGGGACTTTTGACCTACGGAAAATTGGAAGAGCATTAGAGACTCAAAGCACAAGGATTCATCATTCTTTTCTCAACTCAACACCCGAGTTTGGATTGAATTCATGTTTTCTTGTTATTCAACTTTATTTGTGATGAATCTCTCTATGAATATAGAGTTGTTTACTTTAGGGTTTGACGGATATGGTGTTTTGATTGATATTTGTGAATTTTAACTCTAGTTCTTTGCTTGAATTTATTTATGGAGCTTTGAATTTATTGCAACTTTTTTCACCAGTTTATTTAATCGAATTAGGAATATTTTGGTGATTATCTTTGCATTATTTTGTTTGGTTTAATTCAGTGATTCTTTTAAGTAATCGAAAGACCTTGTTGAATTGTTGATTAAATCAAGTTAGGAGAATATTCGAGAGACGTTTTCCCGAAAACTAATCCATTAACGCATGCTTGCATATGTTCACAGTGCTTATATTAGTTCACCTCGTAGAGTTAAGATTTAATCGAGATGGGAGTCTTGACTATACGTTTGAACTAATCATCGAGTGAATTCGTGAGAATCATTAGA
The DNA here is from genome assembly GCA_000715115.1 of Nicotiana otophora. Lineage (NCBI taxonomy): Eukaryota > Viridiplantae > Streptophyta > Magnoliopsida > Solanales > Solanaceae > Nicotiana > Nicotiana otophora. The sequence continues at coordinate 13,270 of AWOL01S0049286.1, read as the reverse complement.
ACTTTAGAGTGAATTGAACTAGAGTTAGATCCCAAATAGCTATCTTGCACCTATCCTGTTATGACCCTTATTTCTCCCATTGATATTTCGGTGTTGCTCAATTCTTGTCTTTCTGCGATCAATTGTTAATTGTTTTAGTTTCATAGTTAATTTTAGTTATTAATCATCTCAACCAAAGTATTAATCATCCTGAATAGCGTTAAGCTAGAAATTACTTGAGCATTGTTTAAATTCAATCCATGCGAAGACGATAATTAAACTATACTATCTTTGGCTAGCGAGCAACAATTTTGTATTGTGTTTTGCGCTCGTCTAAGTACATTTGTAGAGGATGAGGTCCTTATTATTGTACACTAGAAAGTATATATTGAAAAATGCTTTATCCACATTTTCTTTTTAAGAGCAAAGAATCATATGCAAATTTGATTTTTGATTTTAAACCTTTCCTTGGGTAAGGTGGGGGAGCTGCAGTCAAAAGATTAGTCATGAGCAAGTCAAATACAGCTGTGTTTGATGAGTGCCTTAAAATTCAATCTGGCTACACGTAAGCAATTACACCTAAGTTTATTACTTATTAAGAATAAATTCACTGTACTTACCGGGTAACAGTAGTATATAATTTCAAACCGTCCTTTCAAATGAACACTTCAATCGATTTGTCCAAAACTCCAAGTCAAGCATCACACACTCTCTCTCACTCTCTCGCTTATTAATTATTATATGGTCTTTTTACAGAGTATTTATAAATATAAGAAATGCTATTCTAATAATTGAGAGGTTAAATTTTAGAGAAATTTTCAAAAATAACTATTGTTTAGTGGCTATTAACTTGTTATAGCTATTATTTACTTAATTACTTCTTATAGCTATGTTTTCACTTGTTATAGAGAGTATTCGATGTATTCAAGCTAATGTATTCATGAATACAGTAGCAAAATTCGATGAAAAACAAAGAAGTTCAGCTAAACATAGACTGTATTCATATGTATTCGCGAGCTGTATTCATGAATACAGTAATGAAAGAAATAATGATAGTATAACAGATACTCCTTGTGGATTACAATAGTGGAGCTATATATCCCATGGCTCGAGGGGTCCATGGCCCCCAAAACTCTAGGTAATTTTAACATTTTATAAGATCTATTTTTCCAATCATACTAGCTAGAGGTGTACATAGGTCGGGTTGGTTCGAATTTTTTAATTACCAAACCAAATCAATTATATCGAGCTATTAAATCTAAAAACCAAACCAAACCAATAAAAGTCGGATTTTTAATTCTCAATTTTTCTCGGGTTTTTCGAGTTTTGGGGTTGTTTCGGTTTTTTTTTCCATAAAGTTTTCATAGCACAAAATATAGAATTTGTACTCCAAATATTTTTTTAATCCTAGTAAGGCAAAACTATATAAGGTATTTTTTAATAAAATAACATAAATATGAGATGAATCATGGCATTGTACTAAAATTCAACAATAAAGATGAGAAAATCGCATAAAATAAATATTATTAATAAACCATAATGAAAACGAACATAATTTAAAATTACTAATAAGTTGCTAAAATAAGTACGACTAATAAGTACTATTATTTATATGACTAAACACTAAAAGAAAAATAAGTTATGCATTTTATCTAAACCATGGAAAAACTAAAAAATAAATATCCAACACTATTTTCATTCATAGTACAATTGAATTGAATGACTTTTACTATCATTAGTATTGATTTGATTTTGGTTTAGGATTTATTTGAGTTACTAACATTTATGTATTATAAAACTTATTGGAGCATCCAAAAATTATAAGTACAAGCTTGAAATAATATGTTAAAAGATAAAATTATGAAAATGCTTAAGAAATATTTATAAACTACACTACAATAAATATTTTCATGTATTAAATATATTTAAAACTTCTATACATATAATGTCGGGTTGGTTTGGTTTCGGTTTGACTTTTTTTAGTTAAAACCAAACCAAACCAAATATCGTCGGATTTTTTTTTCCAACACCAAACCAAACCATAGTCGAATTTTTTTTCTCGGATTATCGGGTTGGTGCGGTTTATCGGTTTCATTTGTACACCCCTAATACTCGCTATATATCTATGTGTAATCGCAAACGTCTATGTAATTTGGAACCATTTTGATCGCCTTTTCAATATAAGATCCTTCCAAACGGATTCCATTCAATCCCGGCGGTTTAACATATCTCGTAGGAAATCCCAACGTCACGTCTATGCTTACTATTTTTTCAATTTGGGAACTCATGAAGGAAGGCAATAACAGTAAATTAGAAAACTCAATATCTCAAACGACCGCTATTTTTTAATAAATTACGGACTGACTGAAAGACTGATCTAAGCTTTTCATCTTGGNCGGTTTGACTCGGATTATCGGGTTGGTGCGGTTTATCGGTTTCATTTGTACACCCCTAATACTCGCTATATATCTATGTGTAATCGCAAACGTCTATGTAATTTGGAACCATTTTGAACGCCTTTTCAATATAAGATCCTTCCAAACGGATTCCATTCAATCCCGGCGGTTTAACATATCTCGTAGGAAATCCCAACGTCACGTCTATGCTTACTATTTTTTCAATTTGGGAACTCAGGAAAGAAGGCAATAACAGTAAATTAGAAAACTCAATATTTCAAACGACTGCTATTTTTCAATAAATTACGGACTGATTGAAAGACTATTCTAAGTTTCTTGACATCAGATCATCTTGAACGTTTAGTGATCTATTCTTCTGGATGCGAACGTCTATGTCGATGTGTAAGTTAAAAACTACTGATATAATGTCATTTAGGAAGACTCCAAGGAATGTTTTTAAGTGTCCCACCAAATCACCTAAGTCTTTAGGCTATCATTATTAGTAATTAAAAGAAGTGGGTCGCACCCCATGCACGTCACAGCAGTAGTAGAAATCATAAAAAGAGCTAAGAGCTAAACAAGTGGCTTCCTTCTAAACTGCCCAATCTTTTGGTAGCTTTGTGCACCTTTAGATGGAAGTTATCAAAATGGGAGCCTTCTGCTTAACGCCAAGTTCCCCTACCATACATTTTGGGAAAATTTCTCCCTTTTAATTAAAGCTAGAAGAGTACTTGGAGAGAAAAATTAAAAGGCAAAAGGAAGAAAATTTACCCCTTCTTTTATTATTACTCCATCCGGTCCACCTTACTTGATTTTTTAATATTTTTTTGTGTTCCATAATATTTGATTTTTTCAAATATCAAGAAGAAATTAACTTCTTTTTTACAAAGTTGCCCTTGGAGTAAAGAGCCTAGGAGTATTTGTTATAGCTCCAACGAACAAATTAAGGTTAATAGGTTTAATTTCATTGTTAATTAATGCTAAAAGTTGAATTCTTTAATATACTTCATCCGTTCACTTTTAGTTGTCCACATTGGACTTTTCGCGCCCCTTAAGAAACAATAAATGAAATATATATTTTACAAGTTTACCCATAATAATGATAGTATTTCCAAAAGTCTTGAAAAACAATTTGGATATGAGTAGTTAATGATAAGGGTAAAACAGGAAAAAAAAGATTGTCTTTCTCTTGATTTAGTATAGTGGACAAGTAAAAATAAAAATATACTTTTAATATAGTGGACAAGTAAAAATAAACGGAGATAATAGGTAAAAACAGTCAAAAAGTAGAATTAATGACTCAAAATTAATGGCAACTCAATAAATCAAACAAAAGGAGTAAACATTCCGATCGAAACATACAAAAGCGACCTTTCCAAAATGGGTACGCCAACCAAATTATTACTCCCTCCGTCTCATATTATCAGTTGCGGTTACTAAAAATAATTATCAAAGTGTTTGTCACTTTAGAAATTCAAGACAAAATTAATTATTTGTTTCCTTTTTTACCCTTACTAATAATTATCCTTGAATACTACAAACACCTCAATTATGACTAAATATTAAATGAAGAGAGATTATATCTTAAAATATAAATAAGGGTAAAACAGTCAAAACTTATCATATTTAATATTTTTNCTTTCTCTTGATTTAGTATAGTGGACAAGTAAAAATAAAAATATACTTTTAATATAGTGGACAAATAAAAATAAACGGAGATAATAGGTAAAAACAGTCAAAAAGTAGAATTAATGACTCAAAATTAATGGCAACTCAATAAATCAAACAAAAGGAGTAAACATTCCGATCGAGACATACAAAAGCGACCTTTCCAAAATGGGAATCTTTCGAGACATACGCCAACTAAATTATTACTCCCTCCGTCTCATATTATCAGTCGCGGTTACTAAAAATAATTATCAAAGTGTTTGTCACTTTAGAAGTTCAAGACAAAATTAATTATTTGTTTCCTTTTTTACCCTTACTAATAATTATCCTTGAATACTACAAACACCTCAATTATGACTAAATACTAAATGAAGAGAGATTATATCTTAAAATATAAATAAGGGTAAAACAGTCAAGACTTATCATATTTAATATTTTCTTAAGGGACGTGTAAAAGAAAAACACAACTGATAATATGAGACGGAGGGATTATTTAGGCACGTGTGTATCCTTCCCAGCAAACTTATAAGATATTATAATAGCTAATTATTAGCCTCATTTTCTTTTAATTCTTAGCTACTTCGCCTATATATAAACTCTTCACTTCATTTTTAATCTCAAACAAAAACATAAAACACAAGAAATTACTGCATTTCTTCCAAGAGTTCTAAATATCAACCATGGTTTCTGAGAGAAATTTGTCCAAGAATGTGTGCGTGATCGGTGCCGGACCGTCGGGATTGGTGGCTGCTAGGGAGCTAAGGAAGGGAGGGCACAATGTGGTGGTCTTAGAACAAAACCATGATGTAGGAGGGCAATGGCTATATGAACCTAAAGTTGAACATGAAGATCCTTTAGGAAGGACTAATGTTCAAAGTGTACATAGCAGTATTTATGCATCACTAAGGCTCACTTCACCAAGAGAGATCATGGGATTTACTGATTTTCCATTTGCGGTGATGAAAGGGAGGGATTCAAGGAGATTTCCTGGCCATAGGGAACTTCTCTTGTATTTAAAAGATTTTTGTGAATACTTTGGATTAAGGGAGATGATAAGGTTCAATACTAAGGTTGAGTATGTGGGTATGCTGAATTATCCTGAGTTTGGTAAGGATTTGAGATGGATTGTGAAGAGCAAAGAGAAGAAGTCTGAGATGGGGGTGGAGGAAGTCTTTGATGCTGTGGTTGTTGCAACTGGTCATTACTCTCAACCAAGGTTGCCAAACATTAAAGGTTTGTCAAACTCTCCATATGTTTCTCACTCGAGTTTAAGTTTTGTGCATTGATCGTATATATATATATATTTCATACCATGAAAAGTGGCAACAAAATCCCAGAGTTATGACTAACTTTTATCAATCAAAGCAACTTCTTCATAGTCAGGTCATGTCAAGGTACAGTTAACAAGAAAACCGTAAGACCTTTTTATCAAAATTACAGCATGTATTATATACTTGCATAAACACATAGGGAGTATTTGTGTTTTGTAATTTATTTATGTTCTTATTCAATAGTATAAAAATGACATTAAAAGCTTTTTATCTGTTTCGTTTTACAAGGAATGGATGAATGGAGAAGAAAGCAGATGCATAGCCACATTTACAGGGTTCCAAACCCCTTTCAGGATGAGGTAATGCAAAAATCTATACAATCATAGAGATGAATAGTCATCAACAGGATTCACTTTTTCCTTTTTCTATTTTAAATAATAATTTTGTTGCAATACTAGCCAGAAAAAATCATTAATTAACATCTCACGTTGTCATAATTCGAATTCCAGTGCATGTATTCGAATAAAATAAAATAAAAATGTTCAGAATTGCCACATGTGGAGCATCATCTAAGTATACTCTTATTAAAGAAGTGTTAACTTTGGTTTGAAACAAACTTCTGAATCTTGTCCGTAAAACTTGCTAACTATTTTTAACTTCAGGTGGTTGTGGTGATTGGAAACTCACTAAGTGGTCAAGATATAGGAATGGAGCTTGTAGATGTGGCAAAGGAGATCCATCTCAGCGCCAAATCTCTTGACGTTTCTGAAGGATTGTCTAAAGTTATATCCAAGCACAATAATTTACATCTTCGTCCTCAGGTTTGTTGTATTAGAAATCCGACAATGAAGATACTGATTATTCAAATAAATACTGATCTAAAATGAAAAATCAGATAGATTCATTACATGAAGACGGAAGGGTTTTGTTCGAAGATGGCACTTCAGTTGTTGCAGACACTATCATATACTGTACAGGGTAAGTGTTTTATTCCCATACATTAGAAACTAAAAAAGGAAGGTTGAAGAGAAAAACCCAAGCAATCACACTAGATATTCTAATATTTCTTCTGCTTCATTTTGTATGGCAATTGTTAGTTGAGGAGTCATTGCTTTCTTTGATCATAATTTTTCATACATTTTAAAATATTCTTATTTACAAGAATACATATATCATTAAAATTAAGATACTTTAACTCTCGAGTCCGAAGGGAAGCCTTAGCGTAACTGGTAAAGTTGTTGTCATGTGATCAGGAGGTCACGGGTTCAAGCCGTGGAAACAACCTCTTGCAGAAATGCAGGGTAAGACTGCGTACAATAGACCCTTATGATCCGGTCCTTCCCCGGACCCCACGCATAGCGATGGGAGCTTAGTGCACCGAGCTGTCCTTTTTATTTTTAACTCACGAGTCCGACTAAAATAATAAAATTGAATTAGGTAGTGCTTGGACGTGGTCTTGTCTAAAAGTGAAAAGAATATTGATAATGACAGATCCAAGTTGGTATGTTTCCGCAGGTACTCCTACTCCTTTCCATTTCTTGACACCAAAGGAATTGTCGTAGTTGATGATGACAGAGTGGGGCCCCTTTACGAGCATACCTTCCCCCCTTCTCTTGCTCCCTCTCTCTCCTTCATTGGCGTACCCCGAAAGGTAAATTACTTCAACTGTTAACTCCTAAGTATTTCTATAACCAAGTATTAATCAATCAAGTTTTTGTTTTTGGAGGATATATCAATTATAATAAATCCTCTCTTATTTATGATGTAGCTCATAGGGTTTCCTTTCTTTGAGTCACAAGCAAAATGGATAGCTCAACTGCTGTCTGGGAAAAGAACACTGCCATCATGGGATGAAATGATGCAGTCCATCAAGGAATTTTATCGTTCAAGAGAAGTTGCTGGCATTCCGAAGCATAATACCCATGATATTGCTAACTTTGAGGTACAACACATAATCCCAATTCTATAACAAAAAGGATATTTCAGATTTCAGAACCTTTGCACCGCACTAATATGTTGTGTTTGAATAATTTTCTTTGGCAGTATTGTGACAAGTATGCAGACTACATAGGATTCCCACACTTAGAAGAATGGAGGAAAGAACTCTGCCTATCAGCACTAAGAAATGCAGATATAAACTTGGATACATATCGGGATTCATACGATGACAGTGAGATGCTACAAGAAGCTTATCAAAGCTCACACTTCACTCACCTTGGTCCCGAGGCCTTTTGAATCTGAAAGCATCTATAGATACAGATGTATAAGATGGAGTGCCGCCAATTATAATTCATTTATTTTCTGAAGTAGATTTGTTCTACTATTTAGTACTCCGTATTTACTAGCTTCTACCAGAGTGGAATTTTTTTTTTTTACTATATATTACACTCGACTTCATCCATACCTATGAAAAAAAAAGGGTAGAAAAGATATCTGGTAGAATGCTCGACTTTGTAAGAAAAGATGAGGATATTCATGAAGAAATTTTGTTTTCTTTCTATTAAAGAATTTTAGCTTCAAGGCTACAATTGCAGGATATATGAAGTGAACTCCATTTATAAGACTCGCATTCATGTTCTGATTAGCATCAATTGTAGTTTTCATTCCTCAATACGTTGCCACCTAATTAAATGAAAATGAGGCACAATGTAACGATTTCATGGAACTATTGGAGGTTCCCGCATTTAAATAGCTCCTTCTCAAGTGAAGGACTTTTAACATGAATGCCAATTATTTCAGGGATAAAAGGCACAACCAGAATTATGGGTTAACAAATCCTGGCTGTGAAAGCTAGCCCAAGAAAAGGTCAAGAAGCAATACATTTGTTATGGCAATAACATATTCTGCCTCAAATAATCAAATATGAGTTGTAGCTGAAGATCCTACAAAAAGAAGCAATAACTATGTGAAAATAAAAATTAGGGTAGAAAGCAATGTACCTTTGGTGTATGCATTTTCCCGCAGAGATTTAGATACTCTGTGTCACCATCATTGTCATCTAGAAGATGAACTTCCCATAGCATTATGGGTCATGCCAAGATAAGTCTCACCTGAAAAAACAGCTAATGTGCTCAAAGGACTGTAAAACAAACTTCAACATTAGTCGAACTGAATTATATGCCGTTACTACCTACGATCATGGATAAGGCAAACAGTCAGCCCATCAGTTCTGCACAGCTAGAAAAACACTAAGCTCAGAAAACCTGAGAGCCTTCAAAGCAGACATATTGCAGTTCAATTGCCCGAAATCTTTAGTCTTTCGACAGAGTCGTAGAGCTAAAATTAGAAAAGATCCGTTGAGACTAGTCCAATATTTCTCAGATATCAAGGAGTAGAACTTTCACAAAGAAAGGTTACTAGTAGCAAACTCAACTCAAGAAACCGTGATGATATTGGCAGAATGACTACCCAAGTAGCATAGAAGTTCACCTGAGAAGTGGTATCAAACACCTTAATCATATCCGGCTTTTACACAGCAATGCTAGGCTGTCTAATGTACAACAACAACAAAAACAACAACAACGCCTTNCATATCCGGCTTTTACACAGCAATGCTAGGCTGTCTAATGTACAACAACAACAAAAACAACAACGCCTCGGTCCCAAACAAAGTTGTATCATCCGCTAGGCTGTTTGATATATCAGAAACAACGTAAAATATCCCACTTATCTTTCCATTAAAAGAAGAAATAACCACCCAAGTCCTGTGGCAGATTCTGAGACCTCCAGTACACTACCTTTGCTGAAAAGCGGACCATTAAATTGATATTTGAAATATAGATCCTGAGTGAAAATTGCCACTCTCTGAAGCAGTAATTGCCCCTCCTAACTTGTCAGAAGACATAACAACACCGATACACAAGCTAATCACCAATAATCTTTGCACGAGCAAAGACCTCCAATGAAATGATGGAAGCGCTTTATATCTCTAACAACAATTG
>AWOL01S0049283.1:14657-27720 GCA_000715115.1 Nicotiana otophora | reverse complement strand
CTCCTGAGGTACCGCCTCGTAGTCTCAAAAGTAAATATGCCAGGTGAAATCCCGAGGAACCGCCTCGTAGTCTCAAAAGTAAATGTGCAGGGAGAACTCCCGAAGAACCGCCTCGTAGTCTCAAAAGTAAATACACAGCTCAAACCGATAAATACAATAGTTAACAGCAAGATATCTATAGTTATACTGATAAAGAACAAGGAAAAAGTAGGAAAAAAACTAGGCATGCTTCACAAAGTTCAAATAAGCAGCTAAAGCACGTAGACATGTGATATTAGACTAAACAGGATAGCTACACATAATGGGATACCTCAATTAAGAATGAAAAATAGGCTAATACTCATTTAAGCGGTATAACTCAATTTAAAGGAAGAAAAGATTACAACTTAGTAAAATAAATCGTGTTTTACAACAAATAGCCCGCGTAGGTACTCGTCACCTCACGTACACGGCGGTCAAATATCACAACAGTACAAAATCCTAAGGGAATTTCCCCCCACAAGGTTAGGCAAGCCACTTACCTCGAACCAAGCTCAACCAATCGATAACAATGCCTTTTCCATGAATATCCACCCCGAATGGCCCAAATCTAGCCAAAAATCAATTACATACTATAAATAAAACTATAAGAAACTAATCTAATTAATGAAATCAAAGCTAAAGTAGGAAATTAGAAAATTGCCCCAAAACGTCTCCCCGGGCCCACGTCTCGGAATCCGGAAAAAATTGCAAAATCTGAAAGCCCATTCACTTATGAGTCCAACCATACCAAATTTATCAAAATCCGACCTCAAAAGTCCACTCAAAGCCCAAAATCAAACTCTTGAAATACCTAGCCTCAAACTCCCAAATTCCACCTTAAATACACACTAACTAGGTGGAAAATAAATGGGGAAGCAAGATTATTGATGAAAAATGATTACAACAAGCTTACCTCAGTAATCTCTTCGTAAACCCTCTAAAGCACATCCAAAGTCTGAGCTCAAAATGATAAAAATGGCCAAAAATCTCGAAGTCTCGCTTATGTAGGTTCTGCCCAGGGCTTTCCGCACCTGCGGAGCCTAGGCTTGCACCTGCGCATTCTCTTGTGTGGAGAAAAGAGCGCTTTTGTGCAAACCACTTACTCCCCTCTACCTCAGAACTTGCGATGAAGGGGCCGCACCTTCGAGTGAGCGCCTGTGGAATCCTGTCTGCTTCTGCGGTCTCTCTTCGCACCGACGATCAGCCTTGCGCATCTGCGGGCATTGCAGATGCAGCCTTTCCCATGCACCTGCGACCCCTGGCCAATCCCCCCAACCCTTCTTCTATTTCATATTTCTCGCACCAGCGGGCTCGCACCTGCGGTCAGCCTTGCGCAGGTGCGATTACACAAGAACTAGCAACTTCAGCCATTAGCACAAGTCCAAATTCAAACTATTAAGCATCCGAAACACATCCGAGGACCCCAGGACCTCAACCAAACATACCAACAAGTCCCAAAACACTACACTAACATAGTCGAGCCGTCAAATCACATCAAACAACAACCAAAACACGAATCACCCTCCAATCCGAACTTAATGAACTTGAAACTTCATATTTCTATAATAGATGCTGAAACCTATCAAACCACGTCCGATTGACCTCAAATTTTGCACACACATCATATTCAACATTACTGACCTACTCCCACTTCCAGAATCGGAACCCGACCCCAATATCAAAAAGTCCACTTCCAGTCAAAATCTCCAAAAATTCGACTTTCGCCATTTGAAGCCTAAATCAGCTACAAACCTCAAATTCACAATCCGGACACGATCGTAAGTCCAAAATCACCCAACAGAGCTAACGGAACCGACGGAACTCCATTCCGGAGTCATCTTCACACAGTTCCGACTACGGTCAAAATCCTAAGACTTAAGCTTCCGTTTTAGGGACTAAGTATCCCAACTCACTCCGAAACCAAAAACAAGACCTCTCGGCAAGTCACATAAGTAGAAACAGGTTCGGGGAAAGCAAAAAATAGGGGATTGGGGCTATTACTCTCAAAATGATTGGTCGGGTCGTTACAATCAGACCTAGGAGACTTCGATTTTGATCGACAAATTGAAGCAATAACTATTAGTCCAAGAATGAAAATGCGTACATGTGTCACCATATGTACATTCCCCTTTAATCCAATTATTGCAATTCACATCGTGTTGCTGATGTGGCAATGGCGCTGGTTGTACTTCTTTAACAATATACCAAATTCACTAATGGATGAATTTTTAGAAAATGAGAAGAAGATAAATACATCATAGAAATCAGTAAAGTCCAAATCAGTATACATATATTTAACAGATGCATGGAACATATGATAAATCAGCACACACACACACACACACATATACATACAAGCATACATTTCTCCAACGGACCCAAAGGCTTATGCTAAATGAAATACAGTTGCTACAGTTGCAACCGATAAAATACAATTAAGCCAAAAGAGCTACAGTTCTTGGGCTTATTAAATACATAAAAGGAGAGGAAAGTATACCTGAGTGATTAACTGATGGAGAAGGGAAATCCAATTTCTCCTGGATTAGCTTTAAATTCTTAGTAGTTTCCACCTTCGACTCCCGTATCTCCTGAAGCAGTGCCAACAAATGCTTTTGATGAGTATCCAATCTTTTGGAAGTATTCGACATAAACTAGGGGAGCTGCTTCCCAGCGCATGAATTTCAGGATTTGAATTTGACATGATTGAACAACGGAGCCCTTGGCTCTTGATACCCTAACAACGACTATAGGAGTTGGTGTGAATTGTAAAATTAAAAACACCCCTTTTCTCTAAGCCGTTTCTTTTTGTTCAAGTAATAGGTTAAAAATCTACATATATTAATCTATATCTATATATATCTATACTATATTAAAAGCACGAAACTTCTTAGTGAAATGTCGTTCGCCTTTTTTACTCTTTAAAAATAAATTTCACATTGGATAAAACATTCATTTAATTAATTCTCTAAACATTTTATTATTAAATCTTTTCTTATTTGACGTAGGTAAGAAGTTCTAAATTTTAGGGCTTTAAATCAATTGGTATTTTACCATACATAAATTCTTTCCTTGTTTAAACTCTATAAAATACTTATAAATCTTTCATATTACTTTTAGTGGATGCAGATTCTTTGGGGAAAAAAAGTAAACTAATGTGTGTGTGTTTTAATGATATTAAAGTAATTAATAGATCATACAACTTTTATGCCTAATATTTAAAAGGTCACGTGTTTAGGACTTTAAATAAGTAATATAATGTTTCCATGTTTAGTTCTTGTAGAAGTTGAAAAATATCAACCACGAAAGATTAGCTAAAGTTGAAAAATATTTAAAAGGTCACGTGTTATGACTTTAAATAAGTAATATAATTTTTCCATGTTTTGTTCTTGTAAAAGTTATAAAAATATCAACCACGAGATCTTGAAATATATAACAAGAAAACTTTATCATGGATAAAAGGTGCAAATATATGTATAAAATAATGGTTAATACTTTAGAAGTTATCCCTTTCTTGCGCGTAATATTTTTGTTAAATCTTTATATTGGACTTTAAACCCGATTAATATTTGTTTTATTATGTTACATAAATTATTTTTTTATTTGAATAATATAATATAATCGTAATCCTTTTCATGTTATTATATGTGAACTATAATAGTTCATATTATATTTGAACTACTTTTCTCTCCAAACAATATTTTTGTAATTAGTAAATTTTTATCTATAATATCTTTAACATTACACTCAATAATTAAAACAAATGACATATAATATTTTGAAAATATAGAAGATAAACAGAGAGGGGGCGAGAGAGAGACTAGAACAGTACTTTTACTATTTGACCGAGACCGGGAAGTTGCATCAAAGGACGACCTCGTAACAGAACAGACTAAATCACGAGGATAAGGTACCGAGTTTAGAATCGAGGTACCTGTCAAGATCGAGGCTAATAGCGATCGAAGCCAAATGAGACAGACATCGAGCAAAGATCAAAGATAACATAATAACAGAAAGGCGAGGTATCCGTGATTGGTCAAGGATCATGGCATAAATCTCGGTGACTGGTTGAGGATCATGGCGTAAATCTCGGAACGGATCCAATCAGAAACGGTTAATTAGCTAATCATAATATTTCCTTCTGTAATTAAAATTATACCATAAGTAGAATTCCTCCACTATATAAAGGGGGTTCTAATCATTTGTAAGTCACAGTGGACAGGCACAAAAGAAATATAATTCTCTTTCTCGTTTATACTATTGTTCATCAGCTTGTTACACTTTAATTGTTCTTGCATCAACCAGTTCAAGGGTGTCCAAACTTGAGGGCTGAGTTCCATTCTAACATTGGTTTGCTTTACTTTATTGTTTATTTCTATTAGTCATCCTCACTTTTATCAATTGGTATTAGGTGGAATCACGTGTCCTTAAAACCACATTATAAGTTTAATTGTTATCCAATTTTAAGGGTAGACAGTTTGGCGCCCACCGTGGGGCTAAGGATAATAGTGATTGCTTAATACTAATTCCAATAACACACACTGCTTTACACTAGTTCTCATAAGAATCTTTGTTTTCAGGATAAACATGTCAAACTCACAAGCAGCGCCTACACATGGTGACAACGGCCTCGGATTTTACAGGGAAATGATTATATAGTCGCCCTAGGGATCGAGGTGCCTCAGGCTGACCTCGAGGAAGCACCAATTGCAAATCCAATCGATCTTCGTTCACATGTCGCCCTAAACGAAAATTTGGGCATTGATCCCAAAGGTAGCATACGCAGAGAAGTTCGATCAGGTGGTCGAGGTACGCATGGTGGAGAATATGGTTGAGTTAGCCTCCAATTGATATTTGAAATGTTACAGGATCAACAAGCCGCTATAGCAAAACTACAAAATCAGCACCAAACACCGAGTAGGATCGAACCAGAAGTCGTTAACAGGATCGAGCCTGTGCCGGAAAGGTCGAACGCCAACGAATCGGGGACTGACCCCGCCATTATGCAAATGGCCGAGGAGCTCACTAAATGGATTGAATCGGGAGAAAAGAAAATCAAGGAAAATGACAAGAAAGTGGAGACATACAACTCCCTAGTTGAACAAATATCGGGGGCACCGCCGATTCTAAAGGGTATGGATTCAAAGAAATTTGTACAGAATCCTTTCCCTCCAAGTGCAGCTCCGAAACCCATTTCGAAGAAATTCCGTATGCCAGAAATTCCTAAGTACAATGGGACCACCGACCCTAATGAACATGCCACTTATTATACATACGGCATAAAAGTAAATTACTTGGAAGACGATGAGATTGAATATATTGTACTGAAGAAATTTGGAGAAACCATGTCGAAAGGAGCAATGATATGGTACCACAATTTGCTACCTAATTCCATCGATTCGTTCGCCATGCTTGCAGACTCCTTCGTAAGGGCACATGCCTGAGCGATAAAGGTTGCAACTAGAAAATTGGACCTCTTCAAAGAGAAACAAAAAGTCAATGAAATGTTGTGGGAATTCGTATCTCGGTTCCAGATGGAACAGATGGAACTACCACCAGTCACAGACGATTGGGCTATTGAATCCTTTACTCAAGGTTTGAACGAATGAAGTTCGGTGGCATCACAACAGCTAAAGCAGAATTTAATTGAATATCCAGCGGTAACCTGGGCCGATGTACATAATTGGTACCATTCAATTGGGGACCCCTTCTGGTTCTGCTTATCCAAACAGGCTCGTCGGCAGAACTCAAAGGGATATCGATAGAAGAACCCCGGTCGATCAGGGATCGGTATCAACCATACAACGCAGATCGTAGAAGCAGTGGCCCATGATGCAATCCCATCCAAAATGATCAAAGGAACGATTGAGGACAGAGCTCTCGAGGGCTCATGACCAAAAATGGCTTTGAAAAATATGCCAATCCCACAGAAGCATCACGATTATCAGAATACAACTTCAGCATCGACGCATTAGGTATTGTGCCAGCCATTATGAGAATTAAAGATACTAGATGGCCCAGACCCCTACAAACCGATCTATCCCAGTGGAACTCCGATACAATATGCAAATACCATGGTACATATAGTCATAAAACTGACGACTGCAGGCAACTAAGGGAGGTGGTGGCCCGTCTATTCAACAAGGGTCACCTTCGAGAAATCCTGAGCGACCGAGCTAAAAACCATTTCAGAAATAGGGATCCAAACAGGAAAAATGAGCAGGAAGAAACACAACACGTGATTCACATGATCGTTGGTGGGGTCGATATTCCACAAAGGCCCTTGTTCAAACACACTAAACTATCAATCTCCAGGGAAAGACAAACTCGAGATTATGTGCCAGAAGTCGCTTTATCATTCAATGATGAAGAAGCAGAAGGGATCTCACAACCCCACAATGATGCTTTGGTAATCTCTATCCTTATGAATAACATTCAGGTTAAACGTGTTTTAATTGATCCAGGAAGCTCGGCTAATATTATTCTATCGAGGGTCGTGAAGCAGCTCGGCCTACAAGATTAGATCGTACCCACAGTTAGGATTCTCAATGTCTTCAACATGGAGAGTGAAACAACTAAAGGTGAAATCGTCCTACCAATAAATATAGCCGGAACTATTCAAGAAACAAAGTTCCATGTGATCGAAGGCGATATGAGATACAACACACTGCTCAGAAGACCCTGGATTCACAACATGAGGGCGATCCCCTCAACCCTTCAACAAATACTGAAGCTCCGAACACCGGATGGAGTAAAAAAAATGTATGAGGAACAGCACGCTACCAAATATATATTCGCGGTCGATGAAGTGATACCGATATCGACGCTTTCATCAGCAAAGGGATCGGAGTCAAAAGGAAAACAGGAAGCTAAATAGCAACCATAGCTACCAGCTTCAACTCAATCGGGGAAGCAGGGAACAGATGAGGACGAGGACTACTGGATCCCTCGATCCATCATAATCCCCGAGGATTCCGATGCAACCAAATAGACAGTCGAGGAGCTAGAGAAAGTCATACTGATCGAACATCTACCCGATCGAAAGGTATACCTAGGTACGGGGTTAACCCCGAGCTCAGGGAAAAACTCATTAAATTTTTTATCAATAATATGGATTGTTTTGCTTGGTCCCACCTAGATATGATAGGGATCCCGCCAGAAATTGCTACACATTGACTGAGCTTGGACCCAATGTTTCGCCACGTAAAACAAAAGAGAAGACCCATTCCGAGGTAAAATATGTATTCATCAAAGACGAGGTAACCAAACTTCTCAGAATAGGATCCATTTGGGAGGTAAAATATCCCGAATGGTTAGCAAATATAGTCATAGTCCTTAAAAGGGAAATAAAATTAGAATGTGCGTAGACTATAAAGATTTAAACAAGGCATGTCCTAAAGACTCTTTTCCTCTACCGAATATCGATCGCATGATCGATGCCACGACCGGCCACTATATCCATAGTTTTATCGATGCCTACTCCGGGTACAATCAAATAAAAATGAACCCGGAGGATCAGGAAAAGACTTTGTTCATCACTAAGTACGACACCTATTGTTATAATGTAATGTCGATTGGACTAACAAATGTCGGTGCCACATATCAATGCTTAGTAAATCGAATGTCCGAAGAACAAATAGGTAAGTCAAATAATGTCTATACTGACGATATGCTAGCTAAGTCCCTGCGAGCAGAGGACCATTTGACACATTTGTAGGAGCCCTTCGATATACTAAGGAAATACACCATGAAACTCAACCCGGGGAAATGTGCATTCGGGGTCGGCTCAGGCAAGTTCCTCGGCTTTATGGTATCCAATCGGGGTATCGAAATCAACCTCGATAAGATCAAGGCAATCGAAGACATTACAGTCGTGGACAATGTTAAGGTCGTACAAAGATTAACAGGGCGCATAGCCGCCCTAGGCTGATTCAGCTCGAGGTCTTCTGATAGAAGTCACAGGTTCTTCTCGCTGCTCAAAAAGAAGAACAATATTGTATGGAACCGAAATGCCAACAAGCGTTGGAAGAATTAAAGCGGTACCTCTCGAGCCCAACATTGCTTCATACTGTGAAAGCGGAGGAGCAACTCTACTTGTACTTAGCAGTCTTGAAAATTAAGTGGGGTCCTAGTTTGAGAAGAACAAGGTACGCAATTTCCTATTTACTATGTTAGTCAAACTTTAGGTGAGGTCGAAACCCGGTACCCACACTTAGATAAATTAACGCTTGCCCTAATAAGCGCCTCTAGGAAATTAAAACAATATTTTTAGTGCCACCCGATCTGTGTGGTGACTACTTATCCCCTTCACAATAATTTGCATAAGCCCGAACTTTCAGGTCGATTGGACAAATTGGCCATCGAGATCAGTGGGTACGATATCGAGTACCAACCCCGAACGGCCATCAAGTCTCAAATCATAGCGGTCTTCGTGGCCGACTCTACGCCAGCCCTCATACCCGAGGTCGAAAAGGAACTGTTATTAAAGTCGGGTACATCATCGGTGGTGTGGACCCTCTTCACAGATGGCGCTTCGAACGTGAAGGGGTCTGGGGTAGGCATCGTTTTGATGCCGCCCACGGGTAATACAATTAAACAGGCTATCAAAACATCCAAGTTAACTAACAATGAGGCCGAGTATGAGGCCATGATTGTAGGTCTCGAGCTAGCTAAAGGTTTTGGAGCAGAAGTCATCGAGGCTAAATGCCACTCCCTGCTTGTGGTAAACCAAGTCAACAGAACTTTCGAGGTTCAGGAAGATCGAATGCAGAGGTACTTGGACAAATTACATGTGACTCTACATCGGTTTAAATAATGGACCTTACATCATGTGTCTCGATAACAAAACAGCGAAGATGACGCCCATGCAAATTTGGTGTCATCAGTCGAAGACAGAGAGATTAGCTTGGGGAATGTCGTAAAACTTTCAAGGTCAGTAATCGAAGAAGGTCTCGTCGAAGTCAACTCCACAAGTCTAACCTGGGATTGGAGGAACAAATATATCAAGTACCTAAAGAACGGGAAACTTCCATCTGATCCTAAAGAATCGAGGACTCTACATATGAAGGCCGCACGATTCACATTAGCCTAAGATGGAACACTATATAGAAGGATGTTCGATGGACTGTTGGAAATAAGTTTGGGACCAGGAGATACTGAATACGTCCTACAATAAATCCACGAGGGCACCAGTGGAAATCATTCTGCTGTCGAATCATTGGTTCACAAAGTAATTAGAGTAGGATACTTTTGGGACCACATTATATGCCGATTCGGGATACCATCCAAGATGGAAAGAACAACGCTAAGGGAAAATGGAATGAAATATTGCCTGAACTCCTTTGGGTGAATCGAACAACGTCAAAATCCAGTACGGGGGCAACACCATTCTCTTTAGTATATGGTGCCGAAGCTCTGATCCCGGTTGAAGTCGGGTAACCCAACGTCAGGTTTCGATATGCAACGTAAGAATCATATCATGAGGGTATGAATACAAGCCTTGAATTACTACATGAAAAACGGGAAGCCGCCTTCGTTTGAATGACCGCATAGAAATAGTGAATCGAAAGGTACTACAATCGAATAGCCAATCTTCAACACTTTAAAATCAGGGACTTGTTTATGAGGAAGGTCACCCTTAATACTTGAGACCCAAACGAAGGAAAACTTGGCCCAAACTGGGAGGGACTGTATCAGGTCCTTGATATCATCGGAAAGGGATCCTACAAACTTGGCTTGATTAACGGCGAACAATTACCAAACAATTGGAACATATCACTCCTCAAACGATATTACTGCTAAGGTACGACCTTCTCCATTTTTTTTTTACATTTTATACTAACCATTTGTAGGTGTTTAATCGAAGACACCAAAGGATTCTTCAAACACAAAGTCCTTAGGTCTGAAAGCACGCGTTGCACTCTTTTTCCCTTAGACCTGTTTTTGTCCCAAATGAATTTTTCCGGCGAGGATTTTAACGAGGAAACCATTGTTCGTGCTAACTTAGAGTAATTCAACATTACCCAAAGCTCCTTTACAATCAACCTCGAATATTAGGAGGCATCACCCTCGGGTAATTACAAGGAAAATACTTCATGTCAACAGGGTCTCGATAGGTAAATTTTGTGAAGGACCAAATGGTCAAATGAACCGTGTCCATGTAGATTACTCTAGCCCTAATGGACTAACATGTACGTATGTATAATCTATTGAAAGAAGTATTTTTCCTTACCAGATTTTCCATGCCTTCGAGAAATTTATACTTTACAATTTCATACTTATGATCTATTGTGGAAACTGTCTTAAGGGCCAATCACAACTGATGTTCAAATAATTCACCCCACTCGGGGATTGACACTTCGAACGAGTTCGAAGTACAGTAGGGAAACGAGCCTAAGGGGAAAATCCCAAACTAAAGGTTATGGCCAAATTAACACGGTTCGGAGACGTCCGAATTCCCTTATAAAACAGGCCTTCAACCCTCGGCTGAATTACTAAGGGTCCTGAAAATATCGACCCTTAATAACCCTAATGGGTACAAAGTCGTTCGAACTCTCGAATAAATTCTTTATTTTATGCTAAGGCATTACGAAACAAAGGATCTCAATAATATCGACCCTTGAAAACCCTAATGGGTACGGAACTGTTTGAACTCTCGAGAAAATCTCTTATTTCATGATAAGGCACAACTGATTTTATATGATTAAACAATAAAAGCCAAAAAGGGGGAGAAAGCCATTCCTTTTACTATGTCTGTATCGGCCTAATTCAAGAGCCTAAGCCCACTATGTGGAATCCCAGTATATGACATACCCATTGGGTCCCTCAGAAAGAGTTAATACTGGTGCCGATGTTAACCTATCATTTAACTCTTGGAAGCTCTTCTCACAACCATCAGTCCACTGAATTTTCGCTTCCTTATGTATTAGTTGCTTCAAAGAAGTAGTTATGGATAAGAACTTCTCAGCAAACCTTCAGTAGTAACCAGCCAAGCCAAGGAAGTTGCGTCCCTTGGTATGGGTTGTAGGCCTTAGCCAATACTGCTTCAGCCTTTTGACTATCAACTTATGTACCCTCACCGGACACTATGTGCCCAAGAAAGGCCACTGAGTTCAACCAGAACTCATACTTTGAAAATTTGGGTACAAATTATGATCCCAAAGTATGTGTAAAACCATTTGCAAACTCTCTCCTTGCTCCGCCTCTGTTCAAAAATATACCAGTATAGCATATATGAACATGAACACAAAATTATCCAAATACAGCTTGAATACTTGAGTCATCAAATCCATGAAGGCCGCTGGTGCGTTGTTTAGGCCACACGACATAACGTGACATTTGTAGTGGACATATGTGGTCCGAAAGGATGTCTTCGGAACATCTTCTTCCTTGATCCTTAGCTGATGATATCTAGATCTGAGATCGATCTTCGAAAAATACTTAGACACCTTGTAATTGATGAAACAATATCATCGATCCTTGGAATTGAATTCTTTCTCTTGACGGTCACCATATTTAGCTGTCGATAATCAATACACATCCTTAATGAACCATCATCCTTTCGAACAAATAGCACTTAGGCTCCCCACAGGGAAGTGGTGGGTCGAATGAAGCCCTAATCAAGAAGTTCCTTCAACTAGTCTATTAATGTTAAACTCCATATGAGCCATTCTATATGGATGAATAGATATAGGTTGAATATCAAGTGGCACATCGATAGAAAACTCAATCTCCCTCTCTGGTGGAATGCCCGGGAGCTCATCCGGTAACACATCAGGAAATTCAATAATGACCAAAACCGATTGAAGGGTGGGATGTTTCGCCTCTACATCTTGTACCCATACCATCTAATAGAAACATCTTTTTTGTGATCATCTTTCGGGACCTAAAGTAATAAATAAGCTTCCCTTATGGCTCAGCGACATTGCCATTCCATTCGATAACGGGCTCTCCCAGAAAGTTTAAGCGAAATACCTTCCTATAACAATCCACTATGGCATAACGAAAGGCTAGCCAATTAAATCCCATAGTGACATTAAATTCTACCATTTTTAATTCATTCAAATCGGCCAAGGTAAGGTGATCGTAAATCATCATATCACAATCTTGATACACTCGCCTAAATATCAGGGACACGCCCACTGGCATGGACATCCCAAACGGTTGTCGTAGTAATACATACTTTACCACATTAATCAGCAACAAATGGATTAATATACGACATGTTAGAACCTATCTACCAAAACATATACACTAATGAAAAACGCGGAAAACATAACTATGACCGCGTTTGGTGAAGTCTCTAAATTTGACGTCCTGAAAACACATATATGCGATTTTCTTATTGCCCACCTGGGCTGGACATGGGCATTCCACCTCTACCTCTATCACTTCCCATAGGCAGTCGTATACCTTGCTCACGAGGATGTGCTGTCGATAAAGAGGCTTTTACTGACCATGTAGGCAGTATCACGCCACATAGATTTCTTACTGGGCAAAAGCACATGATGCGACCAGGATGCCCGCATGAGAAACACAAATTCGAACCCTGGCAGCAATGGCCAAAATGAATCCTACAAGATCGACCACAACATGGCTTCAACGGCCGCATCATGCTAGTATCCACACTATTCTGCAAACTCTGCCCTTGGAAATTCTGGCCCTGACATAAATAAGTGGTTTGTTCTCAAAATTGGCCATAAGAATGTGATTGAATGCTAGTCTCCAAGTTAGATGACTAATATTTATTGGTGGCATATGTCTAAAATATTTTCTTTCCATTGGAGGGAATGTGCAAAGATTTGACACATAAGGACAACTGTTTTATTTTTCTAACTGCATTATTTTGTTCCTTGCCCCATGGCTGGGCATTTTTCTTTAACATTTTTGTGAGAGGAGAAATATATGTAGAAACATTCGGAACTAAATCTCTCACATAATTTATTATTCCCAAAAAATATGAAATTTGATTTGATGTGAACCCAGTAGGAAGGAACTTGAGAAATATGAGGACCTAGGGTGTATTCTCCATATGCAAAATGCATGC
>AWOL01S0049280.1:10944-23584 GCA_000715115.1 Nicotiana otophora | reverse complement strand
GAATTGAGCTCTATAATTATTTCCTTGAAGTGAGGTATAACCCTAGGCTAATACTACCCATTTATTTCCCCAAGTTCTCAACAAAGGGCTATACCTGATGAATTTCTTATAGGACCTTCTGATTTAAATGGATAACATCTGCTCACTTATGCTTATGCATGCACCGTTATAAAGTTTACCTATGTGGTGTCAAATTCAATGTATAGAGGCCTAGTGTTCAGATCCTTCTTGAGCCACTATTTTTCTCTCCGGTGTATGTGGCTCTTATAGTTTGAACAATCACTTTACTCCTTTGTGAATGTTATCATGAATCCTTTTCACTGTGTAGTAACATGAGAGCATGTCTCAGCGTCTATCATATGTGTACATGTCAATTGAAAGGGGTCAATTGTCCGCAAAAAGGTTTCTGGGAAATTTGAGATTTTCACAAATTCATCACAGGAAGATCTTTTTTGTTGGCCCATCTTGGTATGACTTTCATGTCCACTTAGATCATTCCACAGTAAGTGGCTCACTTTGTTCCTAGTATTGTAGTTTCCCATGAAGTTGCCTGGTATGGCAGCTTGAGAGTTATTATGGTAGAAACATGTCTGGCTCATAGCAAATTATTCATTCTCTCTAACCACTATATGATTTCACCCCAATATTAAGATGCCCTAGCTATGTGGTTTCACTCGTGAAAGGTTGAAATTAGATGCTTTCAGATTTTGGCACATATCATGAGAATATTGATTTGAAAGACAAGTTTGTCGTATCTCTAGTCCTCTCATATAGGATCAACTATTGGCAAGGGTTAAACTGCCAGAATGATAATAATCTCACAAGTGTTCAACTTCTTTTTTTCATCCTCATTGGCTTGTGTCATATTTATTCCTTATGTTATTTAATCTTAAGAGCGTAATGAAACTACATGTATTTTGAAACCCATATCACATTTAGGGTGCCAAAATATTCCCACTTCGAGTTAAACTCATTTTCTCTACATTCCAAGAGGCGACTTCTTTCACGTACTTGGCTATGTTTCTTTGAGGCTTACTATTGCTGAACAAGGCACATATGGAATGAAACAATTGTTGTTGTCCTTTTCATGACTCATACTCTTCCAAGAATAACCGATGCTAATGTCTTTATCCTCCCGATCATGCCTCCCATAGATTACAGTCTAAAATGACTCACTTTGTTTACATCTTAAGATCATGTACATGGTCCCTACATTATTAATGCCTACTAGGCAACTTTATGCCTCATTTATCGAATCAATGATGCCATCACGATGATTAACCATGTAAGCACTATTGGTAGTAACCTTCATGCCTCTTAGGATATAACCACCTGAAATGCCCTGCTAGTACATTGATGGAATGTTGAAATAAAAAAACATTCCAGCCTAATCTCAAACCTCGCTTTTCCTATTTATATTAACCTATGGGGGTTGAAGATTCAAACATGTCAAAGACGAAGCGTCATCCCGTGATCAAATATATTGGATAGGTAATTTTATGTTCATATGCAAGATAGCACACCTTAGAGTAATTGTTGAAGGTTGCCAAAAGTTTAATTGGGTGTTCGGCGTAGGGATTTAGAGTTGAAGAAAGTGAACGGGTTATTCTAAAGATTTTCACTATGAATATATTGGGCAAATTGTTAAGGAAGGTAAAGTATGTGTAGTCACATTAGGACTTATGAAATCTTGAAGAAAATAGGCCAAACTATGAGTATGATGTGTCCCTATTATTGTCCTCCGTGTACCCAGTTTTCATGTGTCTATGTCTAAGAAGGTAGTTGGAAATACTTTGTCTGCCATTCCGGTGAAAGCTAGTGAAGGTGAAGTTAATGGATAATCTGATTATGAGGGGTATCTATTTGCCATCTTTGTTGGATAAGTCTAAGAGTTGAGATTGTCTACGTTGATGTGTTATGGCGAAGTCTGTAAGTCGAGAAGGCCAAAAGTGTTAAGGAAATAAAATCTTCTCACTTGAGTGTATAGTCAAATGACTGTGGATCGAAAGATACTTTCTTTGTGTTACGATTTAAATATCTGCAGTTCATGTCCAAATATTACTTTTGATAATGTAATGGCGGTAATGTTGAAATTTATATTATTTGTATATTATGATGCTTTTTGGAGTTGTGGATGTATTGTTAGGAGTTGTTTTGGTGTTACTCTGGCAGGTGGATAGGCCAAATTACAAGGGACACTTACCCGAAATTTCTGAAAAATTTGGGAGTTAGTAAACTTTTGGAGCATAAGTTGTGTGGACGAAGAAACGAGTTATGTTAAGTGTTTGGGGATGGACTCTAGTCCTCATTCGAGGATGAATTTTCTTAAGTGGGGGAGAATGTAGCACCCCGAACAATTTCGCAGTACATAAGTGCTATTAAGAAAGTTGATGTGTGTTAATTATATTATTTTGTGTGCAGATGAGGACTATTAATATGATGGATATCAATTGGATATGATAATAAGGGTACGAGGCACATTATAAGTGATGTGGGGTCTTAGGAGAGCCCTAATTCCAAGTCAAGTTGGAAATTACATGATAGACTAAAGTTCCAAATGAGTACGCACAAGACCTAACTTTGGACGATCATATCTACGTATATAAAGGGATTTATGTGATTAACTACATATCAAATGAAAGATCTTCGATTCTACTTTCTAATGCTTTAAACCGTTCATCAGTTGGATAATCCTACAAGATGTTATGACCCAATTACCAAAGACTGGTAGAATGTGATTCTGCGGCCAATTCTACGGGCTGCAAAATGGTCGCATAACTGACCAGTTTAGCCCAGTTCTGTGCACCAGTTTCACGGTCCATTGAGCGGAACGCATACCCGTTCTGCGGTCCATTCTGCGATAGCGGACCTTAGTTCGGAGGGTTCATTTTCTTATTTTTATAACCCGACCCCATTTTGATAAATAGCCTCTGAGGTTTATTTTAAAGGCAAAAATCCGATATTTGTAGAAAGGAGTGAGAGTGTTCTTGAGAGAGGAAGAAGATCAAGTTCTTTGTGTATTAAGATCTAGTCAAAGCTTTGAAATCCAACAGGAAAATCTCACAAGATCTTCACTCAAGAGGTAAGGATCAGATCCTAGTTTTCAATTTCGGGTTTGGGGTAAAAGATGGGTGATGGGAGTATGATTCTTGGATGTAAGAGTATTATTTATACATTCATTTACTAATAAGGTTTGCGGGAAGATTGTTGAGCTCATATAAGTAAGGATAGGGTTGTGAATTGAAATAAATCGTGTGGAAGAACCTTGTAACCAATTTGCACACTTGGTATTTAAAAAAATGCTCGAATGACCTGAGACCAAGAATATCTTCCTAATTATGGTTCACTTTTGTTATGTTTCAAATTACATTTAAGTTGCTAGGATTTCCGGAACATTGTAGTAATTTAAGAAAAGCTCAAAGCGAGGTATGTTGGCTAAACTATTCTCTTATAATTGAATTCCAAGATGTTCCCATAAGTTTCAAGTATGGTTGGTTCAAGTTACGTATTCTCATGTTTTGAGTTGTTCCCAATAAATTCAATCGTCCTGAGTAAGCAAAATATCGATAATTATGTATTCAAAATGTGTTCTGAATGGTCCTATCACATTATGTTATCCTTCGGGAATGTGTTCAAGAATGATATATGTGTTAAAATATTATGGCTTTGAGTCGTGTTTCAAATGAAAGCTAGTATGCCAAACTGTGTGAGAAAAACCCAATATGTTTAAGACTCTTAATTGCTCATATGTGTAACTAAAGTCATGATTGGAAATGTCTTATTGTTGATAATCTATAAAGATGGTTGGAAGTTAAATAAGTGAATTGGGGATATAAATTGTGGCCAACATGCCAAGAGTGAAACTTATACTTGTGGCCAATGGTGCCAATAAAATGAAATGATGTGAGAAAGATTATGAAAGGAGCTTTGATTCAACTGTTCCAAAATTGACTTTGAAAATAGAATTGCCTAAAAGCTTATGAACGCAAGTGGTGCCCATATATTTTCCACTTTAAACGTCATCATCGTCATCAAAAACAACAAGGTTTTTCAATTCATGACTTTAAATACTCATGGGAGCAACTAAGAATCTTAGGCACATAGAGACTTTTCACGCAATTTGGCATAACAACTTTCATTCGAACTTGACTTGAAGTCTTAACATTTTCAATACACATCCCATACTTTGAACACATCCTCAAATGATAAGATAATATGATAAAAGCATTTGGAATTCATATTGAACATATATCTTTCAACACAAGCATATTCAGAATGGCCAATTTTATAATCATCAATTCGGGACTTACACAAATTACACGAACACCGTGTGATTCAATTCTAAGAGAAGAGTTTAGCTAACATACCTCAATTGAGCTTACTTAAACTCAAAAATGTTCCGGAATTCTTAGAAACTTCAATCTATTTAAGAAATATAACAAGTTTAACCAAAATTAGGAAGATGATCATGGTTTTAGCTCATTTGATCATTTTATCTAACACTAGGTGTGCATTAAAGTTTCAAGGTCATTTTATGGAGGATTCCATCATCCCACAACCCATTCTTTACCATTTGTAGCTCACAATCTTCCTACACCCTTTGATAACACATGCATACAAAATAAACAACTCCCTTACCCAAGAATTGTCTTGCTAATTACCCATTATTAGATAAATTTCGAAATTTACGGCTAGGGTGTAGAATCTTACATCTAGAATGAAGACATAGTGAGTCTTCCTTGTTAATCTTCAAAGATTTGAGCAAGAATTGAAGGACATTTGTTGAAGATCACTCTCCCTTTCATGCCCCGAACCTGGGGGGCGAGACCGGCACCCGGTGCCTCACCTATCCTTGCGTACCAACTTACGACTACAGGACTCTGAACATATAATGTCATACTTTGGCCATGGGTCACATTGCAAGACAATTTGCGAACGCTGACTAAACATCAATATAAATCGTGTCCGACAAGGCCGTCATAACTACTGCAGCTGGTAAACCAACAAAATATACATACAAGGCTTACAAGCCCAACATACTGCATTAACTGACAGGATATGTCTACAAGCCTCTACTGATGGATGTACTGTGATCGGAACAGGGCCCTGACCTATCCATAGCATATATATACATATATACATAACATGTACGTAAAACTCTAGATCCAAAAACTATGAAGGATGTGGAGCTTATCGATCAAGATGAACTTGGGCAAAACCTAATAAGGAGATCAACTCGTCAGTCTGTCTGAACCTGCACGTATGAAATGCAGCGTCCCCGACAAAAGGGACGTCAGTACGAAATAATGTACCGAGTATGTAAGGGACCAGAATAACTGTAGGCTGAAACTGAACTGATAATATAATAACTGAAAGTAACTGGAGTCAAAGATAATCTTAAGATATGCTTACCTGCTGATACTGACTCAACTCTCTCAAGATAGTAAGTACAATAGTTGTCCAGCCTTAAAGGGCTCGGTATATATTAATGCTCTACCGTAGTATGCTCGCTCATTGGCGCTCGACCATAATAGGCTTTGTATCTTGGCCATGCCGGGCTCGCTCATAGGCGCTCGGCCACAGTAGGGTCGGTATATAGCTTACCATCTGATCAGAGGTTGCCCAATAGAGGCCTGCCCACCGATTATAGCTCGATGTTGGGGAAAAACTGTAATACTGATTATATGTGTTTATATATATATATATATATATATATATATATATATATATATATATATATATATATATATATATATATATACATATTCACACATATATATATAGAACCTTGTCTCTCTTGACTGGAAGAAGACAATACTCAATAGAATATAAAGTCACGATAAGGTAGAATACTATAATTTATGTGACTAGGATAATGTACAAAAGTTCAAGAATACGAACTTCTCTTTATGCCTCGTTATCAAACTCATGTAATTACGAGATCATGCCAAAATGAAGGAAGGGCTTAGCGTTAACATACCTGGAGTAGGGAAAACTCCGTATGATATTCTTGAGAAGGATTGCACCGTACTCCCTTAGAATCGTAGAATCCCATTGTTATTATAATATGGTGTCTCGTATGAATTTCCAAATTCCCTCACCTTCGTTCTTGGTTTTGCCTTTGTATATAACTCCCTTACCAAATGTAGTTTGATATTAATTCAAGATAAGTGTAGGGATGACTAATATGACTTCCCTTTCTACGTGTTTGCAAGGAATGTCTTAGCATATTATCCATGTGGCCTCTTAATTGATTGTCTAAAGTCAAGAGTCATTATCAAATCTTCCTCCACTTGCTTCCACGTGGGGGGGCTTTGTCTCCACCTACAATTATCCACAAATCCTTAGTTACATGGTTAATCTCCCATTAAACCAATAATTAACCAATTGCCCACGTAATTAAGTATTATCTCAAACTACTTAAAATACTACTCATTTTTAATACACCTTATACATCATACTATTATGGTCATGTAGTACCTTGTATGGCACTAATCCAAAAATACGAGGTATTGTAGCCTGGACCGTATTTTATCTCAAAATGCCAAACTTCGACAAAATTCATTTTCTTCGATTTGCTTACCCTCTCACCTTCACGAATTTACTCGTCACGTGTTTGAAATAGCATAATACTTATAATCTCCAAATATTCTTGTCCTTGAACTTATGTCAATTATCTTACGACAAATTCAACGTACAATACTACAGGATATAACATCGTCGTAAAATAATACTGTGGAGCGTAACATCAACATAATACTGCGGGGCGTAACATCATTCCCCCCTTTGGAAAATTCGTCCTCGAATGTTGACTAATGCATTTATCTATCTCATAATCGGATGGCTCTTAGGAATGGTTTTAATACTGTCCTTGCCATTTAGGCAACTATTCTGTGAAAAATCCAAAGGTCAGGGCATTCCCCCCTTTAGGCCTCTTTCTCACACCACGACTCGTGGTCGGAATCCTTCCAATCTTGTAATTGTTGCTACCTTTTACCATGCAGCCTGTACGACTCTGACTTTGTAAGTGTGCCTATGCGACTCTTCTCTCCATTTTTCTTTCCTCCAGCTTTTAGCCAGTCTCTAGGCCTAACTTTGTAAACATATACAGAGCTTAATAAGGTATCCCTCTGGGCATCTATAGGTATACTGAAGTTCTTCGCTCGGTACTTTGTCGAACTTACGAATATTGTTATATCGTATTTCATAGACCTGGTTATTAATCTGTATGACTTTACTGCATCTAGCTAGGTCATACTATACCATAACTCTTACCTTGGTTTTATTATTATAGAGGTCTACTACCCAATTCCAGGTTACTCTCTCGTTTCTTATCATAGATGTATAAATCTAAGTCCTTTAATGCTTCCTTGTTACTGTTTATCTTAAGAATGGCAACCTACTCTTATCTCATACTTTGTAACTCTTATCCATCCATTGTTGATTCACCTTAATATAGATCTATAATCTACCATTGATAACTTGACATTTTATGTAACACTGCCGCTAGGGCTTACGTCTCATCGGAGGACATCTGAAATGATTATATTGATCCACCTAGGGGCGATACTATACTTCCATAATCGTATTTTATAGCATCCTAATGTGACTCACCTTACATGGGTATTTTAATCCTGTACAATTCATGAAATCCTCTTCAAGTCATACTCAATTAAAGGCCCAAACATCATCATTTATCTATCACAATCACACCCTCATTCTACTACCAGGGCATCATTTCATCTCTTCCAAATACTACTAGTCTTAGACTCCATTGAGTTTATTCAGGCTATACTGAGTTTTCTATAACTTAGAGAAACCATCAGCTCTTCTTGTTTTCTTGAGCTTAATCTTGAGGACTTATCCATTTTCATCACCTTCTCACTCGCCTTTTCTTATCCTTACTCATGTCTTCCTAAAACCTTGTCGCTCTACCATACTTTAGCTTGCAACTTACACATTGATTTATACTACTCGCAACCTTCCTTCAACTTTCTTGCACTATAGATTTTCATGTGTCATTCTGGAACATCAAGCGGAACATAACATCGTTTCAATCTCTTCTTTACTCTCTTAACTAGACCTCTCGATACCTAGAAACCATAAGTTGGAAGGTATGCCACTGATGACGCTGCTATCATTCCTGGATACTGAATCTCAGTGCTTCTATCCTTCTATCTGAAGTATGGACTATTTTCACATCTTTTATATCTTTCGTAACCTTCCTTCCACATAGGTATAATTCACACCCACAACTTGAAGCTCTATTATAATACTTGCACCTTTGGTGCATAAAAAATCTGGTGGGAGCTTCATACTGACTTCTTAAGAGGCTGGTACTTTTTCTAACGGGCTTTATCGTAAAGCCGTTATAGAATATGGTTGTTGTACTATCTCTCTTGTATTTCTGATATTAGAGTAAGTCTACAATGTTCTTAATCACGATTTCTATAGTTTTCTGGGTCTAATAATCAGACTCCTGCTTTATTTGGTTGATTTAACACTTTAGTTTCCTATTCCTACTGATCAGCCTTCAAGTAGGCTTGAGCTATCTTCCGATCTGCGTCTCCTAGTATTAGTTATTACTTTTTCCTTCCATGGGCGCTATAGAATATCCATGACACAATCTTCTAACAATTCAATCCTTTGTTTATACCGTAGGCTCAATTCTTTCTTTTAACTTATATCAGAGTCTTCTACGGATGTATGAATGTCAGTATATATGCTGCATGGACAATATTCTGAAATCGTAAGTGCGTTCATGACGTAACTAACTCTGTATCACTGATCAAATAATTTCTTACGTTCCTTCTCAGCTTTCTTTAAACGTAGGCAATTATGTTTCCTGGTCTTTCTGCCCCCTTGTTGCGTGCACAGTCATTTTATCTTAGTGCCCATACATATTTGAATTCCATATCACTTATATGATCTTGAATATCTCTTCTGATGTTTACTGCCTATCTGTTAGCCACGATAGGTGCCACTTTCTTATGTAGTGCATACAACGTTGTTGTGAGACTATTGTTATAAGATCACTTCCTCTTTAGGTCACTAAGCTTAGGTCGAAGCCTTCTTCCTTACTTCCTGAGCTAGTCTTTCATTATAGTACTTGGGGAGGACCTTCTGATTCTTGCAAGGCTGCGAGCTTATTACACCGTCTACCCGGCGGAATGTTTGATGTTTTTTCTTACTTGTAATTATACTTACCTACTAACCTTCATGTGCTTGTGCTCGTAGGGTTTCTTCTGAGCTGATATTTTGATTGTCTTCCCAGTGGTACTCTCTTTTTCCTCCGTTAAACTCATACGGTACCTTTAACTACCCCAACTCCTATCTTAATATTTCTCAAGGTTATGATATCATATCTGCGAGACTAAATTCTCTATGTTGGGTTTTACTATGTTTATCTTGCACGATCTACTAATTCGTTTGTAACCACCTGTCTAGCCATAACTAAGCTCTTCCTGAGTCAACTGCTAACTACTCTTTGGCCCATTCTCATATCAGTATTCCACGTAATCTTTCTTGGGTTATTCCTTTTGTCTTAACTTACCACTCACACTAGCTCCTTATTTATCAAAAGCATCCCAGGCCGGAACCCTTACCTCCTCTCCTTGACGTCGTGCTTGCATAATGTTCTAGAATCGTAGCATATCTATAGGATTTGAATAAGTGCAATCTCATCCCTTTCTCATTTTTATCGCATTCTACCTTTACCATTCCATAGTTATTAGAACCACTTAATTCTAACTTAATGCCACATCACTCCATATTCCCCCTTTTGGGGAGTAATATGATTTAGTGCTACGATGATCTACGTATAGATATTTTACCTCTTCATCTTTGGTGTCTTTTCACATCATCGATGACCCTTACTCGCCTCGCGGTAATCCTTGTATACCAAGGATAATAAATTTCCTTACTCACGGGGGTAACACTTAGTATAACTAGGACATATAGTCCCTTAAGCTGAACTTTGCTCACATTGCTTGCTTTAGGGAAGCGTCTTCCTAAATGACCATTCTCTGAATTTCTCATGAATCTTCTTCTGTTGTCTATTCTATTATCGTCAGAACAAAATCTGAAATCCTCATGACATTGACCATTA
Source organism: Nicotiana otophora (assembly GCA_000715115.1). Classification (NCBI taxonomy): domain Eukaryota; kingdom Viridiplantae; phylum Streptophyta; class Magnoliopsida; order Solanales; family Solanaceae; genus Nicotiana; species Nicotiana otophora. Next base: position 13,476 of record AWOL01S0049280.1, on the reverse strand, counting down.
TCAACTCATTCAATCCCTAGTTTATGTTTAGTTTATCTTGTTCACCAGCCCATACTGATTTATATAAATCTGGGGTTTAACTTTTCCTTCTGGTAGTCGCGTTGGAGTAACAAACCTATTTCTAGAAATGAGGATATGACTTTATGGCCTATGCTCTTTTGTTGTCTCAAGGCCTGTCACCTCTCATATTTTCCTTCACTTTACTATAGACTTTGTAATACTGTCATCTTTTGATCTACCGTTGTCATCCATGTATCATATCTTACTCATAATGCTTCATTAACTCTTTTCTAATTTCCTGCTAACATTGATGTCTATCCCTTTATTCTGAAAACTCGAACAAGACATTCTTTTTGTTTTAGCTCCCCTTTGCTCCATCCAGTGGCTCTTCGGGTTGCTTAACGTTCTCGCTCTACAAGGGACGCGAGCCACACTAAGGTAATATTTATCCCTTCCAGGCTTTCAGTGTGTATCTTCTGAATTTTTTTTTATCATACTAATATTCACATCTAATTGTAATATTCTAGAGTGCACCATTTGGGTGCCTCACAAGGAGATCTATTAGCACCTTTATAATATCCTTCGGAAATGTCAACTAACACAAATAATCCATTCACCATTTTGGGTTACTCTAACCCCGGCCGAATCCTAATATCCCATCCTTTTCTTAAACTACACCTGTTAGCCCCCAATAGTGTATAACTGAGATGGGTGTGGCAATTTTACATACCTCTATTACTGTTGAAGGTAACTCACAATGCTTATATTTTTCTGCCGGAGTTAAAAATACTGATAATCTTCATTAACTGGGTACCTCGTACCCTTCTCATCTTGCTCCTTTTACTTGCTGAAGCTTGTATTTATCTTCTGAATCTCTTATTGCCTTTCACCATAAGGGTGGATAGATATTCTTTGCCTTAAGGATCCTTATCAAGAGGCTTACACGTCTTAGTACACATATGATCTACTGAAGACCTTACATTTACTCATCATAAGCATCATGCAAAATCGAGTTCCTCTGACTCAACTCTTTCACAGCCACCTGCAATCTCTTACCAACCGTCTTTCTAGATGTAGGCATCGTCGTATTATGAATAAGATAGAGTTTAGGAAACTGAGTTCTTACAACTGAGCTCTACTACACGATCTAGAGTAAGAAGAAAGAGTGACAGTCCTAAATGCCATGTAGCCTCCTGCTTATAAGTGCGGTGCACAACACACCCCTAAACAAGACTCTACTAGACACAGCTTGTAGACTCCCTAGGACATAACTGCTCTGATACCACTTCTGTCATGCACCCGGTGCCTCACCTATCCTTGCATACCAACTTGCGACTAAGGGACTCTGAACATATAATGTCATACTTTGGCCATAGGCCACATTGCAAGACAATTTGCGAACGCTGACAAGACATCAATATAAAGCTGGGCCGACAAGGCCGTCATAAGTACTACAGCTAGAAACCAACAAAATATACATACAAGGCTTACAAGCCCAACAGACTGCACTAGCTGACAAGATATGTCTAGAAACCTCTACTATTGGATGTACTATGATCGGAACAGGGCCCCGACTTATACATAGAATATATATATATATATATATATATATATATATATACACACACACACTAGGTGTACATAAAACTATAGACCCAGCAACTCCAAAGGACGTGGAGCTTACCGATCAAGCTAAACTCGGGCAACACCTACTGAGGAGGTCTATTCGTTTGTTTGTCTAAACCTTCACGCATGAAATGCAGTGTCCCCGGCAAAAGGGACGTCAGTACGAAATAATGTACCGAGTATGTAAGGCAAAAAAATAACTGAAAGCTGAAACTGAACTGATAATATAATAACTGAAAGTAACTGGGAGTCAAAGATAATCTGAAGATATGTTTACCTGCTGATACTGACTCAACTCTCTCAATATAGTAAGTAAAATAGTTGTCCGGCCTTATAGGGCTCGGTATATATTATTGCTCTGCCATAGTAGGCTCGCTCATAGGCGCTCGGCCATACTAGGCTCTATATCTAGGCCATTCTCGGCTCGCTCATAGGCGCTCGGACACTGTAGGCTTTATATATATATATAGAACCTCTTCTCTCTTGACTGGAAGAAGACAATACTCAATTGAATATAAAGTCTCGATATCACTCCCTTACTAAATGAATTTTGATATTGATTCAAGATAAGTGTAGGGATGACTAATATGACTTCCCTTTCTATGTGTTTGCAAGGAATGTCTTAGTATATTATCCATGTGTCGTCTTAATTGATTGTCTAAAGTCAAGAGTCATTATCAAATCTTCCTCCACTTTCTTCCATGTGGGGGGCTGTGTCCCCACCTACAAATGTCCACAAATCCTTAATTACATGGTTAATCTCCCATTAAACCAATAATTAACCAATTGCCCACATAATTAAGAATTATCTCAAACTACTTAAAACACTACTCATTTTTAATACACCTTATACATCATACTATCATGGTCATGTAGTACCTTGTATGGCACTAATCCATAAATACG
>AWOL01S0049277.1:9485-31046 GCA_000715115.1 Nicotiana otophora | reverse complement strand
ATATCTTTCGACACTTTGCTTACTCGGGATAATCGAATTTATTAGGAACAACTCGCAACATGGAAATTAGGAACTTGGGCCAACCATACTTGAAACTTACGAGAACATTATGGGATTCAATTCTAAGAGAGAAGTTTGGCCAACATACCTTTCTTGAGCTTTCCTTACATTACTACAATGTTCCAAAAATCTTAACAACTTCAATCTATTAAGATCTTGTTGATTTCTCCCTTGAATCCCAAAGCTTGAGCCAGAATTTGAAGCATAAAGATGTTGGTGCCCTTTCTTCTCTCTCTATAATAGCTCTCTCCTCTCTCTAAAATATAAGATTTTATCTAGTAAAATGACCCCCCATGACCTTACATCAAAATAGGGTCGAATAAGAAAATTTCCAAAAATGACCCCCGAAAATAATTATGTGGTGCAATTATGTGGTAGCAGAACGGATATGTGGTCAGCAGAAACAAAATGGTATGTCAATTACGCGATGCAATTCTACGATAGCAGAATGATTATACGGCCAGCAGAATGGCCACAAAATGATTTTCAAATTCTTGGTTGGGTCTGCTCCATTTATGATGTACTTTCGCGATAGAATAATTATTATGCGGCTAGCAGAATCATTATGTAGCCAGCAAAAATAGTTTTCAAAATTTTTGTTGCTTCTTATTCATTATGTGGTCAGCAGAATAGATGCGATGTAGCATAATGGACCACAGAATCATCATTTTCTGCAATTTCTTCTACCCACCCTACTATGCAATGTACAACCCAAAAGGTCCGTACCACGACTCATTTTCTAAAATCTTCGAACACATTAGACTACTTCGGCACCACGAAACCCGGGTTCTAGGTAACATTTTACGGTGCCTTACATTCTCCCCCACTTAGGTTCATTCGTCCTTGAATTAGGGTTAGGTCAAACCACAAAACACCCAATATGATTTAGCTCTTTATTCACATTCCCTAGTCTCATATTTGACTAAATCCCCGAATATTCCCAAAATTTCGACATAGTTTCCCTTGTAATTGGGCGTATCCACCTGTTAGAGAATCTCAGAAATCAATCCTAACAATATATAGATAACACCACATTTCACCATATATATCAAAACAACAAAAACCATAACTCTCGAGGTCAACTATGTGACCTTGCTTACCTTGGTCGTATCCTTGATAGAATTCGGCACCTCACACATTATGCATGTTATGTGCGTCATTCCTTTAATCCTTAGGCCTTTCACATTTCGTAGCACGACGTGCAAATATTCCTTGATATTTAAAAAGGAACTCCTACACTAACTCGAAACTTAAACGCACGATCTAGGGTAGAAGAAGAGAAACATTTCCTAAATGTCAATGTAGCCTCCCTATTATAAGTATGGCCGGAAATACACTGATAAGAGGGACTCTACCGACACAGCTCCATGACACTATGGACACTTAAATCGTGCTCTGATACCAAATTTGTCACGCCCCGACCTCGGTGAGCGCGACCGGTGCTCAACCGAGTAAACCCAGTCGAGCAAGCCTACTTTACATCAACCTCTCATCTTTACTCATGAATGATTTACCATAACATAATTAGATCTTGACTTTTAAATTGAATACATTTGGCTCAATGGCCTAAAATTCTATCTCATTATGGGTACACAACTTTATTAATATTCTATCTCATGATGGGTACACAACTTTATAAATAGTTGTAAATACTGTGAACATAAATACATGACAAAAGTCAAAACTTTAATTATATGACCTACAGTGTACATGGAGCTTCTATGATAATAGATACCTAAATACATAAAATGAACTAGACCCGAACACCCACTAGAATTGTAACGGGCTCACCATAAGCTGAGTAGTGAAGAAGATCCCTATCAAAGATCCATATCATCTTGTAGAAGTATACATGCATCCATTAAAAGATGCAGTGCCCCTGGCAAAATGGACGTGAGTACATGTGATATAGTACTCATATGTAAGGCAGACAAAACAACATATGAAAATATGGTAACTCAAATAAGAGGCAAATAAAGTACATCAAGAAACTACGAAACATCCCATAGAATCAAATTTCAAGTCTTATTATACTTAAATCATTCTAAACTTCTTTTTGGATCAATTGAGCCATATGAATTATGCGTGGGATACAAAATATAATGTAAATGCAACAACATGTGCAAACAAGGGCAATGAAAGTGGCATCTATATTTGGTGTTTGCTATACATCTTACTAGATCGTCCATAGTCCTCTCTTACTATGAACATTATACACCTATGTGTTTCATAGACCATCTATAGTGTTTATTCATATTATACACATATGTGTTTCATAGACCGTCGAAAGTGTTTATTCATACCGTACACATATGTGTTTCATAGACCGTCCATAGTATTTATTCATACCGTACACATATGCGTTTCATATACTGTTCATAGTTTTTATTCATACCGTACACATGCGTTTCATAGACCGTCCATAGTGTTTATTCATACCGCACACATATGCGTTTTATAGACCGTCCATAGTGTTTATTCATACCGTACACATATGCATTTCATAGACAGTCCATAGTGTTTATTCATACCATACACCTATGTGTTTTATAGACCATCCATAGGATCACATATACAATACACCTATGTGTTTCATAGACCGTCCATAGGATCCATTCATATTATACACCTATGTGTTTCACAGACCATCCATAGGGTTGACATATTATACACCTATGCATTTCATAGACCGTCCATAGGGTTCACATATTGTATTATACACCTATGTGTTTCGTAGCCCATCCATAGGATTCATTCATATTATAGACCTATGTGTTTCATAGACCGTCTATAGGGTTCACATATTATACACCTATGCATTTCATAGACCGTCCATAGGGTTCACATATTGTATTATACACCTATGTGTTTCATAGACCGTCTATAGGGTTCACATATTATACACCTATGCGTTTCATAGACCGTCCATCGGGTTCATAAGACATCATTATGCACATAACCATATATAAACACAAAGCGGCATGATTAACATTACATTTAAGGTCGTAAGTTGCCGGATCATTGGAATACTTCATGTTGATGCTCATCTTGTATAAACATAGTTCATTACATTAGTACATGCACGGTGAATCAATAAGTCAATTTCAATGGCACATAGGCCCAATTTCTTTTCTTAAGGTTTATCATCGTTTAGCATAGGACATCTCATTTTCATCTCGTTATTCACTCGCTTGTCATCTTAAGGTCATTAGCTAAGTTCATGATTCTTGGGGACTTAACATCGAAGTCATTTTAATTTATTATTTTAGAAGCATACATACTATGATTGAAATCATTGGAACATACCATGCCTAATAATTCTCATTTTGGCAAGCAGCCACATTTCATGTTCATACTATCACTTCCTTTTTCTTGCCATGGGTGACCATAGAACGTAAGAGCATTTAAAACATTAAGGAACACCATATCCTTTACTCATAAGAACGTATGAGATTATAACACATTGCAAACTAAAGTACAAATACATTCATCTCATAACCGTTCACACCATATATCAATTAATTCGTACTTTCAACCACTTACAACATCATTATTTCATTGGATCTCTTGGTCATACATATGATTCTTCTTTCATGGCACAATGGCCGTATTTCATATTCCACACTTTTATTTCTTTACTTTCAAGGATCATCATCATAAATATCAACATATAAAATTTTCCAAAAATTACAACTTTAAGAACCACATATGAGCAGTTAGGAGTCTTAAGCGCATGGAGATTTCTTACACAATTTGGCGTGATATCTTTCATTTGAAACACGACTAGAAGTCATAACATTTTAATACGCAAACCATACTTTGAATACATTCCCGAAGGATAACATAACATGATAAGAGCATTCGGAACACATATTGAATATATATCTTTCGACACTTTGCTTACTCGGGATAATCAAATTTATTAGCAATAACTCGGAACATGGGAATTAGGAACTTGGGACAACCATACTTGAAACTTACGGGAACATCATGGGATTCAATTCTAAGAGAAAAGTTTAGCCAACATACCTTTGTTGTGCTTTCCTTACATTACTACAATGTTCCAGAAATCCTAGCAGCTTCAATATCTTAGATGAGGATCTTGTGGATTTCTCCCTTCAATCCCAAAGCTTGAGCAAGAATTTGAAGCATGAAGATGTTGGTGCCCTTCTTTATCTCTCTAGTATAGCTCTCTCCTCTCTCTAAAATATCATATTTTATCTAGTAAAATGACACCCTAAGGCCTTATATCAAAATAAGTCCGTATAAATAAATTTCCAAAACTGACCCCGGAAGTCAATTATGTGGTGCAATTATGTGGTAGCAGAATGGATTTGTGGCCAGCAGAATCAATATGTGGCCAGCAGAATTGCCACAAAATGGTATGTCAATTCCACGATGCAATTCTGCGATAGCAGAATCATTATACGGCCAGCAGAATAGCCACAAAATGATTTCAAATTCTGGGTTCGGTCTGGTCCATTCCGCGATGCAATTTTGCAATAGCATAATCATTATGCGGCCAGCAGAATCATTATGTGGCCAGCAAAAATAGTTTTCAAATTTTGAGTTGCTTCTGGTTCACTATGTGGTCATTTCGTAGTCAGCAGAACAGATCCGCTATAGCATAATGGACCACAGAATCATCATTTTCTTCATTTTCTTCTACCCACCCCACTATGCATTGTACAACCCAAAGAGTCCATACCCTGACTCGTTTTCTAAATTCTTCGAACACATTAGACTACTTCGGAACCACTAAGCCCCAGGTTCTAGGTAACATTTTATAAGGCCTTACATTCTCCCCCATGTAGGATCATTCATCCTCGGATGAGGGTTAGGGAATGCCACAAAACACCCCAATATGACTTAGCTCTTTATTCACATTCCCTAGTCTCATATTTGACTAACTCCTCGAATATTCAAGAAATTTCGACAAAGTTTCCCTTATAATTGGGCGTATCCACCTGTCAGAGAATCTCAAAACCAATCCTAACAACATATAGATAACACCACATTGCACCGTATACATGAAAACAACAACAACCATAACTCTCGAGGCCAACTATGTGACCTTGCTTACCTTAGTCGTATTCTTGACTTTTCCTTCCTCCATTACGAGGATAATTGGGCACCTCATATATTATGCCTGTTATATGCGTTATTCCTTAAATCCTTAGGCCTTTCTCATTTCGTAGCACGACGTGCAAATATTCCTTTATATTTACAAAGGAACTCCTAGACTAACTCGAAACCTTAACGCACGATCTAGGGTAAAAGAAGAGAAACATTTCCTTAATGTCATTGTAGCCTCTCTATTATAAGTATGGCCGGCAACACACCGATAAGAGAGAATCTACTGACACGACTCCATGACACCTTAGGTCTCTTAAACTGTGCTCTAATACCAAGTTTGTCACGCCCTGACCTCAGAAAGTGCGACCGGCGCTCAACCGAATAAACTCAGTCGAGCAAGCCTACTTTATATCAACCTCTCATCTTTACTCATGCATAATTTACCATAACATAATTAGATATTGACTTTAAAATTGAATACATTTGGCACAATGGCCTAAAATTCTATCTCATAATGAGTACACAACTTTATAAATATTCTAACTCATGATGGGTACACAACTTTATAAATAGCTGTAATTACTGTGAACATAAATACATGTCAAACTCAAAACTTTAATTACATCACCCACAGTGTACATGGAGCTTTTATGACAATAGATACCTAAATACATAAAACGAACTAGACCCGAACACCCACTAGAACTGTAACGGGCGGGCTCACCATAAGTTGAGTAGTGAATAAGACCCCTATCAAAGATCCATATCATCTTGTAGAAGTATACATGCATCCATTAAAAGATGCAACGCTCCTGGCAAAATGGACGTGAGTACATGTGATATAGTACTCATATATAGTGAACAAGGTGGGTTGCTCTGATGGTAAGCACCCTCCACTTCCAACCAAGAGGTTGTGAGTTCGAGTCACCCCAAGATCAAGGTGGGGAGTTCTTGGAGGGAAGGATGCCGAGGGTCATTTGGAAACAGCCTCTCTACCCCAGGGTGGGGGTAAGGTCAGCGTACACACTACCCTCCCCAGACCCCACTAGTGGGATTATACTGGGTTATTGTTGTTGTTGTTGTATATAAGGCAGACAAAACAATATATGAAAATATAGAAACTCAAATAAGAGGTGAATAAAGTACATCAAGAAACTATTAAACATCCCATAGAGTCAAATTTCAAGTCTTATTATACTTACATCATTCTGAACTTCTTTTTGGATCAATTGAGCCATATGAATTATGCATGGGATACAAAATATAATGTAAATGTAACAATATCTACAAAAAAGGGAAATGAAAGTGGCACCTATACTTTGTGTTTGCTATGCGTCTTACTAGACCGTCCATATCCCTCTCTAACTATGCACATTATACACCTATGCGTTTCATAGACCGTCCATAGTGTTCATCCATATTATACACCTATATATTTCATAGACCGTTCATAGTGTTTATTCATACCGTAGACATATGCATTTCACAGACCGTCCATAGTATTTATTCATACCGTACACATATGTGTTTCATAGACCGTCCATAGTGTTTATTCATACTGTACACATATGTGTTTCATAGACCGTCTATAGTGTTTATTCATACCGTACACACATGCATTTTATAGACCATCCATAGTGTTTATTGATACCGTACACATGAGTTTCATAGACCGTCCATAGTGTTTATTCATACCGTACACCTATGCATTTCATAGACCGTCCATAGGATCACATATACAATACACCTATGCATTTCATAGCCTATCCATAGGATTCACATATTATACACCTATGCGTTTTATAGACCGTCCATAGTATTCATTCATATTATACACCTATGAATTTCATAGACCATCCATAGGCTTCACGTATTATACACCTATGCGTTTCATAGACCGTCCATAGTATACATTCATATTATACACATATGCGTTTCATAGACCGTCCATAGGGTTCACATATTATACACCTATGCGTTTCATAGATCGTCCATAGGATTCATTCATATTATACACCTATGCATTTCATAGATCGTCCATAGGGTTCACATATTATACACCTATGCATTTCGTAGACCGTCCATAGGGTTCACATATTATATTATACACATATGCATCTCGTAGCCCATCCATAGGATTCATTCATATTATACACCTATGTGTTTCATAGACCGTTGATGGTAGGCTATAATCTCATGATTTAATCAATTATTACACTCTAATTTACTGCACTTTAATTGAGTTGGAGCTTTAATCGCTAGTGTTTTGCACTAATCTTTTGTTTTATGCCTTGTAGGAATGATTCCGATCTATGTAGATGTTATGGAATGAGTTCAAGCTATTCGGAAGCTTTGAAGTCTGAGTAAAAGCCCAAGGATTAAGCCCAAGGATTAAGCCCAAGGATTACGCCCAAGGATTAAGTCGGGGATCAACGGATGATTGTGCATTTTAAGAACGAAACGAAGAATCGAGCAGGCATCTTGTGCATTATCCAGTAAAATACACATAACTTTTCATTCAGAACTTCATTTGGGCTCCACAATATATCGTTGGAAAGCTATTTAAAAGGGATACAACTTGGTTTTATATTTTCTAAAATTCTCAATAGAACGCAATCCACATGCACGGCGGCACACTGGTCGTGCACTAGAGGCAGAACATGGTGAAATATGCACAGCCAAGTGCGCGAGCACACTTCCAGGTGCGTGGCCGCACACATCCTGTCCGGAAAAAGTGTCCTATTTCGCGTAAGAGAAGGTGTCTTTATTTGGGACCGACCCTACTTGGTATATATACATGGAAAAATGGTATTTTGAGGACTTTTGACATAATTTAGACCTAAGGAAGCTAAGGAGAAGAGGGAGAAGCAAGAGCACAAGGATTTCACCATTCATCCTCACTCAAGGCAAGGGTTTTGATGTTTTATGTTTTCCTTTGACTTAAACTTAATTGTGATGAATTTCTCCATATCCATGGAGTAATTCTTCCTTAGGGATTGATGGATTTGGTGTTTTGAGAATTGTTTGTGGATATTACCTCTAGTTTTATTTATTGAATCGTTTTGGGTATTTTTATTATTGCATACATATTTACATGTTTATGTTATCGAAAGAGGCATAATTTGTGATGTTTTGCATTACCTTGTTGGCTGAATTCGTTGATTCTTCTTAGTAATCGAAAGAGGCTAGTTGAATTATTGTGTAGACCCAGTTAGGAGGATAATCGAAAGAGGTTCTCCTAAAGACTAATCCACTACAAACTCTTGCATATCTTCACTGAGCTTGACTTAGTTTATAGTGTGAGGTTGAGACTTAATCGATAGAGGAGTTTCTACTAAACGTTGAACTAATAATTGAGTGAATTCGAGAGACTCACTTGAACTTTAGATGTGAATTGACTAGAGTTAATTCCCGAACAAGTATCTTATACCTATCCAATCAACCCTTATTTTCTCCCCTTGATATCTTCTTGCTTACTCTTGTTGCAATTTTCATTAGCCAATAGTTAGACTTTTAGTTAATGTTAGTTTTAATTCACACAAATCTAAATTGTTGATCATCTTGAATAGCAATAAAGCTGTAAACTACGAAAATACTGTTTAACTCCAATCCGTGTGGATACGATATGTTTTATACTATATTCGACTAGCGAGCATAATTTTGTATTGTGTTTTTAGCTCATCAAATTTTGGCATCGTTGCCGGGGATTGGCAATCAATAGTGTTCGAAATAGTTTGTAGTGCTAATTCAAGAATATTTCTTTTTATTTTGTTTTTCTCTTTTTACGTTGTTCCTTGACCTTGCGCAGGCTACAGGTTAGATTGGTGCATGACTCGATCCTCTGAGAAGGAAATGCTACCGTACGATCCAGAATTTGAGAAGCAACTGCGACAGCTAAGAAAAGAAATAAACCTCCCCGAGAATACAGAGAAGGTTGGGCAATCCTCAACCAAAGAAGTTATGGTGGGAGATGCAGAGAATGTTGATTTGGCTGCAAGAGAGGCAGCTCAACAAAGAGAAACGATAAGGGAGAATACTTTAACTTGTGAGACTAGGATAATGTATATAAATTCAGGAATATGAATTTCTCTTTATGCCTCGTGTTCAAACTCATGTAGTTACGAGATCATGCCAAAATGAAGGAAGGGCTTAGCCTTAACATACCTGAGCTGATTCTCTTGACAATCCTTCCAACAAACGTGAATTGCGGTAACATGTAACGGCAGATCGAAGTTGGGGAAAACCCATATGATATTCTTGAGAAAGATTGCACCAAACTCCTATAGAATCACAAAATCTCGTTGCTATTACCTTATGAAATCTCGTATGAATTTGTTGTAGCTTCATCCATAACTTAGCAAATATAAGCATTCCTCTTTAAAGCTTATGAATAATGTTATTAAGTAGGAATGGAATTTTTGCTTACAATAAGCAAGGAAATTATTATGGACGTAACATTTTTGGATTTCTTGATAACACTTTTTAACCAAATGAGATAAAGTGCTTATCTCTTTAAAGGTTTCCATCTTGCAAATTTATTTAATAGTCACCCCAATAGGGGCCTGCCCACCGATTATAGCACGATGGTGGTGAAAATACTGTAATACTGTGTAGATATATATGTGTGTGTGTGTATATATATATATATATATATATATATATATATATATAGAGAGAGAGAGAGAGAGAGAGAGAGAGAGAAAGAGAGAGAGAGAGAGAGAGAGAGAAAGACCTTCTGCTCTCTTGGCTGGAAGAAGACAATACTCAATTGAATATAAAGTCCCGATAAGGGAGAATAGTGTAACTTGTGAGACTAGGATAATGTATATAAATTTGGAAATATGAATTTCTCTTTATGCCTCGTATTCAAACTCATGTAGTTACGAGATCATGCCAAGATGAAGGAAGGGCTTAGCCTTAACATACCTGAGCCGATTCTCTTGACAATCCTTCCAACATACATGAATTGCGGTAACATATAACGACGGATCGAAGTTGGGGAAAATCCATATGATATTCTTGAGAAAGATTGCACCATACTCCCATAGAATCACAAAATCACCAAATGAGATAAAGTGCTTATCTCTTTAAAGGTTGCCATCTTGTAAATTTATTAAAGAGTCACCTAATGGCTCTTACATGGCTACCACATTGGGCGAAATTTCCCAATCAAAAATTAGCCACTTAATTCCTTAATTAAATAGGTAATATCCCATTACCCAATAATTAACCAATTACCCACATAATTAAGAATTATCTTAAACTACTTAAAATACTACTCAACTTAATACAACTTATACATCATACTATTATGGTCATGTAGTACCTTGTATGGCACTAATCAATAAATACATGGTATTGTAGCTTGGACCACATTTTATCTCAAAATGTCAAACTTCGATGAAATTCCTTTTCTTCGATTTGCTTACCCTCTCACCTTAACGAATTTACTCGTCACTTGTTTGAAATAGCATAATACTCATAATCTCCAAATAAGCTTGTCCTTGAACTGATGTCAATTATCTTATGACAAATTCAACGTACAATACTACAGGGTATAACATCATCATAATATAATACTACGGAGCGTAACATCGACATAATACTGCGTGACTAATGCATTTATCGGTCTCATAACCGGATGTCTCTTACGAATGGTTTTAATATTGTCCTTGCCATTTAGGCAGTTGTTCTATGAATAAACCCAAAGGCTAGGGCATTCCCCCCTTTAGGCCTCTTTCTCACACCATGACTCGTGGTCGGAATCCTTCCAATCTTGTAACTGTTGCTACCTTTTATCATGCAGCCTGTACGACTTTGACTTTGTAAGTGTGCATATGCGACTCTTCTCTCCTTTGTTTTCCTCCAGCTTTTTCCCTATCTCTAGGCCTCACTTTATAAACATATACAAAGCTTAATAAGATGTCCCTCTGGGCATCTATAGGTATACTGAAGTTCTGCGCTCGGTACTTTGTCGAACTTACAAATATTGTTATATCTTATTTCATAGACTTGGTTATTCATTCGAATGACTTTACTGCATCTAGGTAGGTCATACTATACCATAACTCTTACCTTGGTTTTATTATTATCGAGGTCTGCTACCCAATTCCTATTTACTCTCTCGCTTCTTATCATAGATGTATAAATCTAAGTCCTTTAATGCTTCCTCGTTACTGATTATCTTAAGAATGACAACCTACTCTCATCTCATACTTTGTAACTCTTATCCATCCATTGTTGATTTACCTCAATATTGATCTATAATCTACCATTGATAACTTGACCTTTTATGTAACACTGCCGCTAGGGCTTACGTCTCATCGGTGAATATCTGAAATGATTAGATTGATCCACCTAGCGGCGATACTATACTTCCATAACCATATTTTATAAAATCTCAATGTGACTCACCTTACATAGGTGTTTTAATCCCGTAAAATTCATGAAATCCTCTTCAAGTCATTACTCAATCGAAAGCCCAAACGTCATTATTTATCTATCACAATCACACCCTCATTCTACTACCAGGGCAGCATTCCATCTCTTCGAAATGATACTAGTCTTATACTCCTTTGAGTTTATTCAGGCTATACAGAGTTATCTATAACTTAGAGAAACCATCATCTCTTCTTGTTTTCTTGGGCTTAATCTCGAGAGCTTATCCATTTTTGTCACCTTCTCACTCACCTTTTCTTATCCTTACTGTTGTCTTCCTAAAACCTTGTCTCTCTACCATACTTTAGCTTGCGACTTACATATATTCATTTATACTACTCGCAACCCTCCTTCAACCTGCTTGCACCATAGATTTCCTTGTGTCATTCTTGAACATCAAGCGGGACATCACATCATTTCAAACTCTTATTTACTCTCTTAACTAGACCTCTCGATACCTAGAAACCATAGGTTGGAAGGTATGGCACTGACGATGCTGGTATCATTTCTGCATACTGAATCCCAGTGCTTCTAGCCTTCTATCTGAAGTATGGACTATTATCACATCTTTTATATCTTTCATAACCTTCCTTCCACATAGGTATTCGCATCCATAACATGAAGCTCTATTATAATACTTGCACCTTTGGTGAATACACAATCCGGTGGGAGCTTCATACTGACTTCTTATGAGGCTGGTACTTCTTCTAACTGGCTTTATCGTAAAGCCATTATAGAATATGGTTGTTGTACTATCTCTCTTGTACCTCTGATATTAGAGTAAGTCTGCAATGTTCTTAATCATGATTTCTATAATTTTCTGGGTCTAATAATCAGACACCTGATTTATTTGGTTGATGTAACTCTTTAGTTTTCTCTTCCTTCTGATCAGCCTTCATGTACGCTTGAGCTATCTTCCGATCAGCGGCTCCTGGTATTAGTTATTACTTTAGCCTTCCATGGGCGCTATAGAATATCCATGATACAATCTTCTAACAATTCAATTGTTTGTTTATACCCTGGGCTCAATTCTTTCTTTTAACTTATACTGGAATCTTCTACAACTTTATGAATGTCAGTATATATGCTGCATAGATAATATTCCAAAATCATAAGTGTGTTCATGACGTAACTAACTCTGTATCACTGATCGAATAATTCCTTCCGTTCCTTCTCAGCTTTGTTTAAACGTAGGCAATTACTTTTCCTGGTCTTTCTGCCCCCTTGTTGCGTGCATACTTAACTTATCTTAGTGCCCATACATATTGGAATTCCATACCACTCATATGATCTTGAATATCACTTCTGATTTTTTTACTTCCTGTCTATTAGCCACGGTAGGTGCTACTTTCTTATGGAGCGCATACAACGTTGTTGTGAGACTGTTGTTATAAGATCACTTCCTCTTTAGGTCACTAAGCTTAGGTCGAAGCCTTCTTCCTTACTTCCTCAGCTAGTCTTTCATTGTAGTGCTTAGGGAGGACCCTCTGATTCTTGCAAGGCTGCGAGCTTATTACATCGTTTACCCGACGGAATATTTGATGTTCTTTCTTACTTGTTGTTATCCTTACTTACTTACCTTTATGCCCTTGTGCCTGTAGGATTGTGTGGAACTCTCTTTTTCCTTCGTAACACTCATACATTACCTTTAACTACCCCAACTTCTATCTTAATATTTCTCAAGGTTACGATGTCATATCTGCGAGACTGAATTCACTATATTGGGTTTTACTATGTTTATCTTACGCGATCTGCTGATTCATCTGTAACTACCTGTCTAGCCATAACTAGGCTCTTGCTGAGTCAACTGCTAACTACTCTTTGGTCCATTCTCATATCAATATTCTACGTAATCTTTCTTGGGTTATTCCTTTTATCTTAACTTACCTCTTGCACTGACTCCTTATTTATCAAAAACATCCCGAGTCGGAACCCTTACTTCCTCTCCTTGACGTCGTGCTTGCATAATGTTCTAGAATCGTAGCATATCTGTAGGATTTGAATAAGTGCAATCTAATCCATTTATCATTTTTATCGCAATCTTACTTTACCAATCCATAGTTACTTGAACCACTTAATTCTGACTTAATGCGACATCACTCTATATTCCCCCCTTTTGGGGAGTACTATGATTTAGTGCTAAGATAATATACGTATAGATGTTTTACCTCTTTATCTTTGGCATCTTTTCATATCATCGATGACCCTTACTCATCTCGCGGTAATCCTTCTATACCAAGGGTAATACATTTTCTTACTCGCGAGGGTGACACTTAGTATAACTGGCACATACAGTCCCTTACGCTGAACTTTGGTCACATTGCTTGCTTTAGGGAAGCGTATTCCTGAATGACCATTCTCTGAATTTCTCATGAATCTTCTTCTGTTGTCCACTCTATTATTGCCGGAATGAAATCTGAAATTCTCATGATGTCGACTATTATCAAATCATTCAGTCCCTAATTCATGTTTAGTTTATCTTGTTCACCAGCCCATACTGATTTCTATTACTTTGGGGTCTAACTTTTACTTCTGTTAGTCGCGTTGGAGTCACAAACTTATTTCTCGAAATGAGGATATGACTTTATGGCCTATACTATTTTGTTGTCTCAAGGCTTGTCACTTTTTATCTTTTCCTTCACTTGACTATAGACTTTGTAATACTGTCATGTTTTGATCTACCGTTGTCATCCATGTATCATATCTTACTCACAATGCTTCATTAACTCTTTTCGTATTTCTCGCTAATATCTATGTCTATCACTTTATTCTGAAGATTCGAACAAGACATTTTTTTCTTTTAGCTCCCCTTTGCTCCATCCAGTGGCTCTTCGGGTTGCTTAACGTTCTCGCTCTACTAGGTACGTGAGCCACACTAAGGTAATATTTATCCCTTCTAGGCTTTCAATGCCTATCTTCTGAATTTGTTTTTTTTTTTATCATGCTGATATTCACATCTAATTGTAATATTCTAGAGTGCACCATCTGGGTGCCTCACTAGGAGATCTATTAGTACCTTTGTAATATCCTTCGGAAATGTCAACTAACATAAACAATCCATTCACCATTTTGGGTTACTCTAACCCTAGCCGGATCCTAATATCCCGTCATTTTCTTATACTGTTAGCTCCCAATAGGGTATAAGAAAATGACGGGATATTAGGATCCGGCTAGGGTTAGAGTAACCCAAAATGGTGAATGGATTGTTTATGTTAGTTGACATTTCCGAAGGATATTACAAAGGTACTAATAGATCTCCTAGTGAGGCACCCAGATGGTGCACTCTAGAATATTACAATTAGATGTGAATATCAGCATGATAAAAAAAAAAACAAATTCAGAAGATAGGCATTGAAAGCCTAGAAGGGATAAATATTACCTTAGTGTGGCTCACGTACCTAGTAGAGCGAGAACGTTAAGCAACCCGAAGAGCCACTGGATGGAGCAAAGGGGAGCTAAAAGAAAAAAATGTCTTGTTCGAATCTTCAGAATAAAGTGATAGACATAGATATTAGCGAGAAATACGAAAAGAGTTAATGAAGCATTGTGAGTAAGATATGATACATGGATGACAACGGTAGATCAAAACATGACAGNTTATAGAATATGGTTGTTGTACTATCTCTCTTGTACCTCTGATATTAGAGTAAGTCTGCAATGTTCTTAATCATGATTTCTATAATTTTCTGGGTCTAATAATCAGACACCTGATTTATTTGGTTGATGTAACTCTTTAGTTTTCTCTTCCTTCTGATCAGCCTTCATGTACGCTTGAGCTATCTTCCGATCAGCGGCTCCTGGTATTAGTTATTACTTTAGCCTTCCATGGGCGCTATAGAATATCCATGATACAATCTTCTAACAATTCAATTGTTTGTTTATACCCTGGGCTCAATTCTTTCTTTTAACTTATACTGGAATCTTCTACAACTTTATGAATGTCAGTATATATGCTGCATAGATAATATTCCAAAATCATAAGTGTGTTCATGACGTAACTAACTCTGTATCACTGATCGAATAATTCCTTCCGTTCCTTCTCAGCTTTGTTTAAACGTAGGCAATTACTTTTCCTGGTCTTTCTGCCCCCTTGTTGCGTGCATACTTAACTTATCTTAGTGCCCATACATATTGGAATTCCATACCACTCATATGATCTTGAATATCACTTCTGATTTTTTTACTTCCTGTCTATTAGCCACGGTAGGTGCTACTTTCTTATGGAGCGCATACAACGTTGTTGTGAGACTGTTGTTATAAGATCACTTCCTCTTTAGGTCACTAAGCTTAGGTCGAAGCCTTCTTCCTTACTTCCTCAGCTAGTCTTTCATTGTAGTGCTTAGGGAGGACCCTCTGATTCTTGCAAGGCTGCGAGCTTATTACATCGTTTACCCGACGGAATATTTGATGTTCTTTCTTACTTGTTGTTATCCTTACTTACTTACCTTTATGCCCTTGTGCCTGTAGGATTGTGTGGAACTCTCTTTTTCCTTCGTAACACTCATACATTACCTTTAACTACCCCAACTTCTATCTTAATATTTCTCAAGGTTACGATGTCATATCTGCGAGACTGAATTCACTATATTGGGTTTTACTATGTTTATCTTACGCGATCTGCTGATTCATCTGTAACTACCTGTCTAGCCATAACTAGGCTCTTGCTGAGTCAACTGCTAACTACTCTTTGGTCCATTCTCATATCAATATTCTACGTAATCTTTCTTGGGTTATTCCTTTTATCTTAACTTACCTCTTGCACTGACTCCTTATTTATCAAAAACATCCCGAGTCGGAACCCTTACTTCCTCTCCTTGACGTCGTGCTTGCATAATGTTCTAGAATCGTAGCATATCTGTAGGATTTGAATAAGTGCAATCTAATCCATTTATCATTTTTATCGCAATCTTACTTTACCAATCCATAGTTACTTGAACCACTTAATTCTGACTTAATGCGACATCACTCTATATTCCCCCCTTTTGGGGAGTACTATGATTTAGTGCTAAGATAATATACGTATAGATGTTTTACCTCTTTATCTTTGGCATCTTTTCATATCATCGATGACCCTTACTCATCTCGCGGTAATCCTTCTATACCAAGGGTAATACATTTTCTTACTCGCGAGGGTGACACTTAGTATAACTGGCACATACAGTCCCTTACGCTGAACATTGGTCACATTGCTTGCTTTAGGGAAGCGTATTCCTGAATGACCATTCTCTGAATTTCTCATGAATCTTCTTCTGTTGTCCACTCTATTATTGCCGGAATGAAATCTGAAATTCTCATGATGTCGACTATTATCAAATCATTCAGTCCCTAATTCATGTTTAGTTTATCTTGTTCACCAGCCCATACTGATTTCTATTACTTTGGGGTCTAACTTTTACTTCTGTTAGTCGCGTTGGAGTCACAAACTTATTTCTCGAAATGAGGATATGACTTTATGGCCTATACTATTTTGTTGTCTCAAGGCTTGTCACTTTTTATCTTTTCCTTCACTTGACTATAGACTTTGTAATACTGTCATGTTTTGATCTACCGTTGTCATCCATGTATCATATCTTACTCACAATGCTTCATTAACTCTTTTCGTATTTCTCGCTAATATCTATGTCTATCACTTTATTCTGAAGATTCGAACAAGACATTTTTTTCTTTTAGCTCCCCTTTGCTCCATCCAGTGGCTCTTCGGGTTGCTTAACGTTCTCGCTCTACTAGGTACGTGAGCCACACTAAGGTAATATTTATCCCTTCTAGGCTTTCAATGCCTATCTTCTGAATTTGTTTTTTTTTTTATCATGCTGATATTCACATCTAATTGTAATATTCTAGAGTGCACCATCTGGGTGCCTCACTAGGAGATCTATTAGTACCTTTGTAATATCCTTCGGAAATGTCAACTAACATAAACAATCCATTCACCATTTTGGGTTACTCTAACCCTAGCCGGATCCTAATATCCCGTCATTTTCTTATACTGTTAGCTCCCAATAGGGTATAACTGAGATGGGTGTGGCCAATTCTACATACCTCTGTTACTTTTGAAGGTAACTCACAATGCTTATATTTTTCTGCCGGAGTTGAAATACCGATAATCTTCATTAACGGAGTACCTCGTACCCTTCTCATCTTGCTCCTTTTACTTGTTGAAGCTTGTATCTATCTTCTGAATCTCTCATTGCCTTTCACCATAGGGGTGGATAGACATTCTTTGTCTTAAGGCTCCTTATCAAGAGGCTTGCACGTCTTAGTACACAAATGATCTACTGAAGACCTTACATTTACTCATCATAAGCATCATGCAAAATCGAGTTCCTATGACTCAACTCTTTCACAGCCACTTGCAATCTCTTACCAACCATCTTTCTAGATATAGGCATCGTCGTATTATGAATATGATAGAGTTTAGGAAATTAATTTCTTATAACTGAGCTCTACCACATGATCTAGAGTAAGTAGAAAGAGTGACAATCCTAAATGCCCTGTAGCCTCCTGCTCATAAGTGTGGTGTACAACACACCCATAAACAAGACTCTACTAGACACGGCTTGTAGACTCCCTAGGACAGAACTGCTCTGATACCATTTTTGTCACGCCCCGAACCTGGGGGGCGAGACCGGCACCCGGTGCCTCACCTATCCTTGCGTACCAACTTGCAACTAAGGGACTCTTAATATATAATGTCATACTTTGGCCATGGACCACATTGCAAGACAATTTGGGAGCGCTGACTAAACATAAATCTAAAGTTGGGCCGACAAGGCCGTCATAACTACTACAGCTGGCAAACCAACAAAATATACATACAAGGCTTACAAGCCCAACATACTGGATTAACTGACAGGATGTGTCTACAAGCCTCTACTAATGGATGTACTGTGATTGGAACAGGGCCCCGACCTATCCATAACATATATACATATATACACAAGATGTACGTAAAACTCTACACCGGCAACTCCGGAGGACGCGGAGCTTACCGATAAAGCTGAACTCGGGCAACACCTACTGAGGAGGTCTACTCGTCTGTATGTCTGAACATGCACGCATGAAATGCAGCGTCCCCGGAAAAAGGGACATCAGTACAAAATAATGTACCGAGTATGTAAGACAACAAAATAACTGAAAGCTGAAACTGAACTGATAATATAATAACTGAAAGTAACTGGGAGTCAAAGATAATCTGAAGATATGCTTAACTGTTGATACTGACTCAACTCTCTCAATATGGTAAGTAAAATAGTTGCCCGGCCTTATAGGTGTCACGCCCCAACCTTGGAGAGCGTGACTGGCGCTCAACCGAGTGAACTCGATCGAGCAAGCATATTAAACCTTTCCTTCCTGACTCATTTATAATCCAAAAAGGGATCGCATCACTATTTGTAAAACAGAGGGGATCAGTTATATAAATATATAAATGTTGCTAGTTCATTTTTCTTTATATACATTATGCCATAGTTGAGTTCCTAAAATACAACTCGATCCAACAACCACCCCAACATACATACATGACCCACATAAACGCGTATGGAGCCTCTAAGAGTACAAAAGAGCAACATGACAATGCCGGCAACAAGGCCCCGGCTATACCTTAAAATATGAAAACTTATACAAAAGAAGGACTACATGACCCCTGGGAGAAATGGGGCTCACCAAGACTGCTGTGACGAAAGAAGGAGAGCACCACCTATCTGCGATCGACACTATCTACGATGGAACCACCTACATACATTCAAAGATGTAGTGCCCCCGGTAAAAGGGACGTTAGCACTGTTGAATAGTACTAGTATGTAAGGCAAACACCAATCTTAGAAGAATGAACAGTGAAACAAAGAGAAGGCAGTCATAATAATAATAATAGTTTCATAAAAATACAAAGACATCACCAAGTAAGGATCACATAGTTGCCAATTCAATCATCCCATCTTTTTAGATTAATAATCTTTAGTGCCGAAGCCACAACTCACAATGCCACCGCAGTTTTACACTGAGTCCGGTCTCGGACCGACCGGCTAAGCCATCTCAAGTGAGACATATCCATATCCACAATGTAATTCAATAATCCCAATACAAATGCCACTATGTGTACAGCATGGCGTCCGATCTCGGCCCGATCGGCTAAGCCATCTCACTTGAGACATAACCTCTTTCAATTGTTCACCAAATTCACATTTCCTTCCCATCTTTCGTTACATGGCACAAACAGCCTCATTTATTAAGTAGTTCTTGGCACTTGGGAACATTTTACAACTCAAGTCTTTCCCTTTTTATTCGTTCAAATAACATCATCATTTATGTCGATAAGTACAATCACATAAGGCATTTCACACATAAGGGAAGGAGCTTGGAAAAGCATAATTACGTTCTCAAATAGCATGATGACATGGTAACCATCTAAAACAATTAGGGAACATGAATCTTTCAATCCAACATACTTAGGCAAACAATTCTAGTATGATCAAGTTGGAACTTACACCCATTATTCGGACACTGGGAGTTCGATTCTAGGAAGAAGAGAGTTAGCCATACATACCTCAATTTCGCTTCTTTGGACTCTACAATTATTCGGAACCCTTAGCAACCCCAATCTATTTTAGCAATATACAAATTGAACCAAACATTAGGAAAACGTTCATGGTTCTAACTCACTTTCTTTCCCCACATTCTTTATCACACATGCATGCAAGATAAACCACCCTCATACTCATGAAGTATCACCCTAGTACCACATTATAGCTATGTTTGAAATTTAGAGCTGGGATGATGAAGCCTTACCTTTTAGGTTGAGGAATTTTGGTACTCTATTTGAATATTTCAAAGGCTTTGAGTGATGATTGAAGATCAATTTGATCAAAACTTAGGCCCTCCCTCTTGAACCCTATCTCTCTCTCACTCTCGAAGTATTAGAAAATGAGCTCAACATTGACCTAAGGGGTGCTTTAACGGAATAGGGGTCGGGTTTTAAAATAAGAAACATGGTGCCCCGACATAGGTCTGCGGCCGCAGAGTGACCGCAGAAATGGCCCTCAGGGGCTTAAACTTTCGGCTCAGGTATGCGACCAGTATACGGTCCGCATACTTGTTCTGCGGTCGCATAATGCATCACAGAACTCCCTCCATAGAAACAGAAGAGGAATTATGCGACTGATATGCGGCCCGCATATCGATTATGCGGTCGTATATTCGACCGCAAAACTGACCTCAAATTGGCCAAACTTACTGCTTCACTCTGCGGCCATTATGCGATCCGCAGAGTGATTATGCGGCCGCGTAATGGGCCGCAGAAATGCGTTCTTCTGCGAAACATTTTTCTCTCAGTCTGTAGGGTATTGTTCAATCCAAAAAGTGCGAACTGCGGTTTGCAAGCTCGCCGCGAAGAATTTCTACTATAGTAACTCAGGAATCTATCTTGGTACCACGAAACCCCGAGTATTTTGGTTAAAAATTTTACGGATCCTTACATCCTCCCCCACTTAAGATTATTCGTCCTCGAATGAAGACCAAGGTTCTTTTAACACAGTTTTAGTTATGCCACATACCATCAGCCCCAAATTTGCCTAACTTCCAAACTTCCTGAACATTTCGCCAGAGTTTCCTTTGTATTTAGGCCTATCCACCTGCCATAGAGCCCCCGAAGAACACCTTAGCAACATATATCGAATTAAATGACACAACAAAATGCAAAATAACACCAACTGAAGCCTCATGGGGGACATATAGCTAGAAAGGAGTGTCTTTATATTAGCCGAACAAGCGATACAAAATTTAGGGGAAACCACTTCATAGAACTATTACTTGGCTATTTAAACAAATGAGGGTACTTTTCTTTCATTTCATTCTCGGCTTCCCAAGTAGCTTCTTCGACTTGTTGGTTTCGCTATTACACCTTCACAGATGCAATTTCTTTGTTTCTCAACTTTCGGACCTGCCTATCAAGAATAGCAACCGGAATTTCTTCATATGACAATTCTTCACTAA
>AWOL01S0049275.1:0-10814 GCA_000715115.1 Nicotiana otophora | reverse complement strand
GATATATATATATATATATATATATATATATATATATATATTGTATATACTCTTAAGACTTTATAGAATTTTGTTTAAAAAATGTCTAGAAATATTTGGGATCATCTCATGGGATGTAATACTTAATAAAACTATATACGAGGTGCATTCATTTTTATTTACTTTAAATAATGGATTGTATCATTTTTCTTATTAAGTGTCTTTGAATTGTGTCAATCGCCTCTTTATTCTTTCATATTCATATGTCAAGATTTATTATATCTTTTTCGAATTTGAAGTGATATTTTGATAATTTAAAATTGTATAAAATATATTATTATTTAGGTGTCATATTAATTTTTATGTTTAATTATTAAATTCGGTTAACCTTGAAGGGTACATGTGATGAACCAATATGTCATCTTTAATTTTAAATATTATTTTTGTGTTATAAAAACGTAAAATAGCACCATTTAGCTTTCTTCGACTTGCGTGCACTGTCCGTAAATTTTTCGAGAAAGTTTTTATGTGAAAGATTGATAAAAATGTGAAATAGTACTTTAAAACTCACTTAAGTTGATTTCGGTCAATATTTTGAGCAAACGGATCCGGATCAGTATTTTGAAAGTTCCGGTAAGTCCATATCGTGACTTGGGACTTGGGCGTATGCCCGAAATCGAATTCGGAGGTCCCTTGCTCGAGTTATCGCTTTTTTTCAAAAAATAAAGCTAAAAGGTTTAATGACTTTAAAGAGTTGACCAATGCTTGACTTTGTTGGTACCGGGTCCGTACTCTGGTTTCGGAATCTGGTATAGATCCATTGCTATATTTATGACTTATCTGTCAAATTTGGTGAGAAACGGAGTTGGTTTGACGTGATTCAGACATCCGGTTGTTAAAATATAAGTTCTAAAGTTTTATTGAAAACTTCATTTGATTTGGTGTCCGATTTGGAGTTCTATGCTTTACATTGGTGATTTGATCGCGCGAGCGAGTTCGTATGAGATTTTTGGACTTGTGTGCATATTTGGTTTGAGCCATGAGGGCTCGGATGAGTTTCGGATAGCCTACAGACCTTAGTTCTTTGAAAAATCTGATTTTTGGGACTTCTGCAGGTTTCTGGTGTCATGTGCTTCACGAACGCGAAGAGGAATTTGGGGCAGGGGAATTTTCTTCATCATGAATGCGATAGCTGGATCACGAACGCGCAGCAATGGGGGGCCTTACCCTTCGCGAACATGACCAGCTTCCCGCGAACGCGTAGCATTGTGACATGGGGAGGGGGAATCATTGTTTCTTATACGCGAAGGCCAGGGGGAAGCAGCCTTCGCGAACGCGTGGGAGGAATCACGAACGCGAAGGCTACTTGGGTTGTTGCACATCGCGAAGGCGACATGCCCTTCGCGAACGTGAAGAAGGTCTGACGCCACTGATTAAAACATACCAAAAACGGGATTTTCCCCATTTTTTCACAAAGTCTCCATTAGAGCTCGGCCTAGGGGTGATTTCAAAGGATATTTTCACGATTTCGAACTGGGTAAGTGTTATTTATCATATAGTGATTATATTTCATAAATCCATGTCTATATTCATCATTTATTTCGGATTTAGATGGAAGAAAATTTAAATTTTTGTAAAACTTTTCAAAAACGAAATTTAAGATTTGAAGGTCCATTTGACATCGGAATTTGATAATATTTATATGGCTGGACTCGTCTCGAAACGGGTGTTCGGATTTCATTCCGAGATTCGAGATGTGGGCCCCACTGTGAACTTTTTGAGATAAATTTTGGATTTTAATTCAAAATATTAGTAATTTCATACGGAATTAATTCCTACGATTCGTGTTGAGTATATTGATTTTTTTGTGACTAGATTTGAAGCTTTAGGACACTAATTCGCGAGGNTAAATATTATTTTTGTGTTATAAAAACGTAAAATAGCACCATTTAGCTTTCTTCGACTTGCGTGCACTGTCCGTAAAATTTTCGAGAAAGTTTTTATGTGAAAGATTGATAAAAATGTGAAATAGTACTTTAAAACTCACTTAAGTTGATTTCGGTCAATATTTTGAGCAAACGGATCCGGATCAGTATTTTGAAAGTTCCGGTAAGTCCATATCGTGACTTGGGACTTGGGCGTATGCCCGAAATCGAATTCGGAGGTCCCTTGCTCGAGTTATCGCTTTTTTTCAAAAAATAAAGCTAAAAGGTTTAATGACTTTAAAGAGTTGACCAATGCTTGACTTTGTTGGTACCGGGTCCGTACTCTGGTTTCGGAATCTGGTATAGATCCATTGCTATATTTATGACTTATCTGTCAAATTTGGTGAGAAACGGAGTTGGTTTGACGTGATTCAGACATCCGGTTGTTAAAATATAAGTTCTAAAGTTTTATTGAAAACTTCATTTGATTTGGTGTCCGATTTGGAGTTCTATGCTTTACATTGGTGATTTGATCGCGCGAGCGAGTTCGTATGAGATTTTTGGACTTGTGTGCATATTTGGTTTGAGCCATGAGGGCTCGGATGAGTTTCGGATAGCCTACAGACCTTAGTTCTTTGAAAAATCTGATTTTTGGGACTTCTGCAGGTTTCTGGTGTCATGTGCTTCACGAACGCGAAGAGGAATTTGGGGCAGGGGAATTTTCTTCATCATGAATGCGATAGCTGGATCACGAACGCGCAGCAATGGGGGGCCTTACCCTTCGCGAACATGACCAGCTTCCCGCGAACGCGTAGCATTGTGACATGGGGAGGGGGAATCATTGTTTCTTATACGCGAAGGCCAGGGGGAAGCAGCCTTCGCGAACGCGTGGGAGGAATCACGAACGCGAAGGCTACTTGGGTTGTTGCACATCGCGAAGGCGACATGCCCTTCGCGAACGTGAAGAAGGTCTGACGCCACTGATTAAAACATACCAAAAACGGGATTTTCCCCATTTTTTCACAAAGTCTCCATTAGAGCTCGGCCTAGGGGTGATTTCAAAGGATATTTTCACGATTTCGAACTGGGTAAGTGTTATTTATCATATAGTGATTATATTTCATAAATCCATGTCTATATTCATCATTTATTTCGGATTTAGATGGAAGAAAATTTAAATTTTTGTAAAACTTTTCAAAAACGAAATTTAAGATTTGAAGGTCCATTTGACATCGGAATTTGATAATATTTATATGGCTGGACTCGTCTCGAAACGGGTGTTCGGATTTCATTCCGAGATTCGAGATGTGGGCCCCACTGTGAACTTTTTGAGATAAATTTTGGATTTTAATTCAAAATATTAGTAATTTCATACGGAATTAATTCCTACGATTCGTGTTGAGTATATTGATTTTTTTGTGACTAGATTTGAAGCTTTAGGACACTAATTCGCGAGGCAAAGGTTTATTGGAATCTTGAATTTGGTTGCGAAACGTGGTAAGTATCGTGGTTAACCTTTACTTGAGAGAGTAAGACTTATTTGTCTATTTGCTACGTGATTTAATGTGCGGGTACAACGTATATGTGAGGTGACGAGTACTTATGCGTTTTGATTGAATCAAAGCATGCGGGTGGAATTTGTTTATTGTGAATAATTGCTTATTTAATTAAGATATTCCTGCTTAAGTTATTATTGGTTATTTGATCATTTTTCATGAGATTATTGCTAGTTTAATTATTGTTGAATATTTTGGAAGGTGAAGTCGGTATTCTGGTATGGAATTGATTGATAAGTATATATCCTCGCATTTAAATATTCTTCGAAATTTATATTATTATTTTTATGGTAAGAAAGAGTGTAAAAGCACGAAGGGTAATGCCGTGCTATTTATATTATTTATATTATCCTTGCCATGGTGAGAAAGAGTGTAAAAAAACGAAGGGTGATGCCGTGCCATTTTCAAAGAGTGTAAAAGCACGAAGGGTGGTGCCGTGCCAGAAGAGAGTTAAAATACGAAGGGTGATGCCGTGCCAAAAGAGAGTTAAAGCACAAAGGGTGATGCCGTGCCAATCTTATTATTTATTTATAAATTTATGGGAAGAATAAGAGTAAAAGCACGAAGGGTGGTGTCGTGCCATTTTCATATTATCAACTGCTCATTTTGTTGTTGATGAATTAATTGGCTGCTACGCGACACTTCTCCTGCTGAAATTTCTATATCATTCCCCTTCGCATGTTCCCTCCCAAATTTATAAATTGTTAATTATTGTGTTATTGTTCCTTTGTAATTATATATACTTGTATAAGTTATTTACGTATGTGTCTTGTCATAGCCTCGTCACTACTTCGTCGAGGTTAGACTCGACACTTATGGAGTACATGGGATCGGTTGTACTCATACTACACTCTGCACTTCTTGTGTAGATTTTGGAGTTGGTCTCAGTGGAGTACCATAGATTTGCTCAGATTCAGCTATTCAGAGGAGACTTGAGGTATAACTACACAGCGTCCGCAGTTCTGAAGTCCCCTTATATCTTATCTTAGCTGTGTATTATCTTACAAACAACTTGAATTTTATTCAGACCTTTAGTTGTATTATTCTAGTAGCTCGTGCACTTGTGACACCAAATTCGGGGATGTATTTTGATGATTCAGTAGTTATGGTTTTCCGCACTTTATTTCATTAATTGACTTCTGTTTAATTTAATAGGTCAAGAATCGAGATTAGACTCCACAAGACACATAGATTAGGAATTTTGTAACTCTAAGTTTTCCAGACATATGTAGTTCTTTCTCTTTTCCTTTTGATGCAAGCAGCAAGTAACAGTAACAGCAACAACAACAACAGCAGCAACAACAGTCTTAAATCTAGTGTCTGGTAGTCCCAGCTACCAAATTTTTCCAAAACTACACTGACATGATTACTCTAAACAAGGATATGTAGGTAACCTAGGAAGCAGGGTTCGGTCACCATTTAAAACAAATGCTTTCATTGGAGCGATATGTGAGCAAAACTTATCCATGGCATTCACTTTTCTTTGCACGAAAACTCTTCATGTTCTCGAGCAAAGAGGGGCAGCTACGAATACCTAATTTTTGTACTGTTTTAACACCTCCTAAAGTCATTAGTGTTTTATTGCTTTAATTATATTTTCTAATTTTTGTGTCTTTAATTGCATANGTGAATATCTAATTTTTGTACTATTTTAACACCTCCTAAACTCATTAGTGTTTTGTTGCTTTAATTATATTTTCTAATTTTTGTGTCTTCGATTGCATATTTCCTATCATAAAATACCAAAAAATAGTTCTTTCTTTATTTGTGCATTTTAGGAATAGTATTCTACCATTTGCATAAAATTTATTCAAAAGCTTCCCCCAATTCACAGGGATGTACAAACTTTACATCGTTGAAGGCAGTTCTAATTTACTCGTAACAGCAAAAGAGAACAAAAGAAGTTCTTACCAAATAGTTAAGTTGTTTCAAGCATATCATCGAATACCTTAGGCTCATCAGCCTTAATAATTCATATGAAGCAAAGACTGAAAAGTAAGAATAAAATAAAAGAAGAGAAGAAGCCATTAAATGGACTTGTCGCAATCTTTAAAATATAACATCTACAGAAAAAGAACACCACGAAAGTATGTTTACGAATACATCGATACTGTCAATAACAAAAAATTTGTAAGTAGCAAAGACCTAATCTTCCAACAGCAAGCTTAATTATATTCCAGATTTTTGCATAGACATTTCGATTCAGTAATTACTTGGTGCCAAAGGTTGAAAAGACATAGACGATCAGTAATCCAAAATAATATACAANTTCAGTAATTACTTGGTGCCAAAGGTTGAAAAGACATAGACGATCAGTAATCCAAAATAATATAATTAAGCNGAAAAGACATAGACGATCAGTAATCCAAAATAATATACAATTACATGCACCAGTCATCTATTTTCAACCATGCATGTTCATATCAGTGAAAGACAAGATAAAGTTAAAGCAAAAAATGGACAAACTTTCAAAGGAATACAGAAGTGAAAGGCAGAAATCACTGAAAGAAATGAATAAAACAAGGAAAACATATCAGATGTAACGAATGAATTAGAGGTTAAAAAATAAAATCAGAGAATCCCCGAAAACTGAAACAAAACTGAACAACAATGAAAAACCAAAGGGGGAAAGAACTCACCAAAAAGTATATACACAAAAGTGGGAGTAGAATGGCGGAGAGAGAAATGAATAGTAAGCCAAATGAATGTTGCTCTCATCAAAAGAAGCATCTGAAAACGTATCGATATTGTGGAAAGATAAATGCAGCCCACGTGGGTCTCCATATAAAAGAGCCACGCAATCTATTGAATTCCCACATTTTAGCTTTTATTATTAACATAAATGCCCTTCGTGGTCATTTCCACTTATTATATAGTTAAAGTTGATATATATAATATATTAGGCAGTTAGTGAATTTAATATTCTAACCTGTTTTGACATAGAACAAGAGGCTCCGATAACGAAATTGCCTTGCATTACAGATGCTGGTTTAACAAGATTGACAGAAGTTTTATTTTGCGAGAAGACGATCAGTTGTTATCTCTCTTATTTTAAGGTGCCGTTGCAATGAAAGTGCATTCTTTTCGGCCATGGTCATATCATTGTACAATTCACGTCATTTGGTACTCTTATCATAAGCTTCTATCGTTATGCAAGGATACTTTCTTCTTTGTTGAGGATCCATTGTTAAGAAAACTTGGGTGTTGCAGACGTCAGTATTTCATTCACAGTACAAACCTACATCACAAAAATAGAGATTAAAAGGTAATTTTTTAAGCCTTAGGCTTTATCATTAAGCAACTCAATTATTTTAATGATAAGAGGAACAAAAATAAAGATTAAATTGAACCCTGTTGAATTGAGTATCATAATCGAAAAAGCTGTAGGAACAGAATATACATCATAGAATTATAGAGTTATTGGTGTTCACCACTTTGGCCATAAACCCTCAAACCTTGTATATATATATATATATATATATATATATATTTTCATCCATCTATCCCCATACTATTTGGGTACGATAAAATGGATGCAGCCAAAAATTTCTGCGTTTGTCAAGAAAAGCGAGGTATAATGTCTTCTGAAGACTTGAACTTCATGGAAATTGTCATTCTGATTAGAAAAATAAAAGTAGAAGTAAACTTAACAATTTATATGTAGTTTTAAACTAAAGGTTGCAGAGAGATGTCATTTAGATATAAAGAAAATACAGTTTAAAAAAATGATCTCATATTTGTTCTGCTCTTCCTAATCCCACAACAATACGAAATGAATCAACGGGTGGCCAGTGTTGCTTTTAATGCAAGTAGAAGACTCCGTATTTCAAACCGGAGATAAATTTTGTCATTAAAAAAATCAAGAACCTTTCCTCTATCTTAAATGATAAGGAAACCTTAATTTTTTTATCCGTAGCAAAAACAAAACCGTATTTTCCATTCTAGGAAGTTTATACCTAAAACATTCTTAAACACTCTTGTGACACCTGAAATGATTCAAACACTTGCCAATAATGACACACATAATATGATTAACCAACGAGGCTTAACCTAAAGTTGTATCCACCACATAATGAATAGAAAATCTAGCAGCGTACATAACCCAAGATTTGGGTAATAGACACTTGAAGAATTAAATTCTTAAATAAATCAAGGTGCACTCACATAGTTGAGGTCCAAAACATAAACAAGATAGAATCTCACACACAATGTACATAACCTATAATTGGGGAAATAGACATTTGAACTCTTCACCACATTAAAGGTGCATCGTCATATTGAATATCCAATTATTTATCGAGATCGAGGACAAGACAGCAAGGACAAAACAGAAAAAAGAAAAACAAATCTAGATTAATAATCCATATAAATGAGGCCGCCTCACAAAACCATACTGGTTGCATCAATTTCTGCCGCCAACCCATCATCAGAAGCATGCATCTAGGAGACAGCAACAGCACAGTGCAGCCAAACTGTAAAAACATAACAGCCACTATTAGTAATCTGCCATAAAATTGGCAAGACCAGGTGTGTATAAACATAACAAATAACAACCGAGTAAAATCCCACTAATGGGGTCTGAGGTTAGAGTATACGAAGACCATACCCACCCGGAGGGATAGAGAGGTTGTTTCCGAAAGACCCTCGGCTAGAGAAAATGAAAAGAGACAATAGATCCGTAACAACAACAGAAACTAGAAAAATAATATCAGTATCGTGAGAGACAGCAAATAGATAGACAAGCAGTATAAACATGCATAAGCTAAATTAAGACACATAACAATATATATACATGAAAAACTTATAAGTGTACAATGAAGTTATTGCAATCATAAGCTTAACATTTGAAGCATGGAAATACATTCAACAAAACTCTTGGATTTGACTTTTACGCCCTTTCACAATTCCAGCAATTTTTTACCTCCTATCATCTAACTAAAAAGCAAGCATAAATAGCAAAAACCAGAAGATTTCCACCTTTTATATGACACATAACTTCAACATAGGAAAGCTTAATGTGGATAATGTTATGGACTGACATTAGCCACATTAAACTCTCGAGATAATGTCAGTCATTTGGAGTTCTTGAGATAATGTCAGTCATTTGGAGTCCAAATCACGAGATTTGCCCCCTCAAGCTTGAACTCCAAATGACTAACAGTATCCACATTAAACTCTTGAGATGTGAAACACATTTAACTCAGCGCATAGTTGGACCCCAGTCCAAACGTAGAAATAGGATTATGATAAATTAAAGACTGTGCCTACCTTAGATCTGTAAGGTATACAGATAATTCGGACCCCAACTAGGTGGGTTTGAGGACACAATTCATCAGTAGAACAATACATACATCTTATCTATAGTAAATTATTTTTGATAATATAAATATTTAAGCAAAATGCATAAATTACCACCTGAAATATGGACCAAATCACACTTTATGCGGAAGAAAATTACCTTACACACTCAATCTTTCCAAAGTTTCCAAAGTGTGCCTAAGATACACCACTTCGACTGCACGGCAGGGCGCGTGTAACCAAAAAGATAAAGAGCGTGAACCCTTTAAAAAGAATATCCCAATCCTTGTTTAAGTGCTACTACATGTCAAAATTTTATATATATTCTTTATTTTTAAAATTAATTAGTCCCAAAACCCCAACCCTCCCTTCTCCTCATCCGTCCATCCAAAAACCTTACACTATACAACTTTCCCTTTTCAGCAATCGTGGCTCTACAGACCAACTTGTGAAGGGTGTCAGCTGTTTTTCAAAGATTACATCCCAAGAATTGGAGCAAACTCTAATCAAATTAGCTAAAAATAAAAATAAAAAAGTTACCCTGAATTCGAGTGTCAATTGCATCTCTAATCTAAGTTTATGAAAAGCTCGAAACCCTCCCACATGTTTCATCTTCTTTCACACATATTTTCCACTCAAAATCACTTCTACAACTTGTTTTAAACAGAAAAAAATACCAGGCCGTCTCTAAAATCTTCATGAGTCTAAATTACAACCCATTTCATCTCCGACTTTTCCTGTTCGAATCGCTCTCTTTTTTCAGATCTGTAAAGATAGATCTCTTTTTTTTTTTGCGCACGCGGGGGGGGGTTAAAGAGAATTGAGGATTAGAGTGCATACCATCCTTCCATGAAGCCAGTGCTACCAGATTGTTGCTGTTGTTGTTGAGGGGGTGGAGCACCATACTGGGGAGGGTACCCTTGAGGAGGGTAACCTTGTTGAGGGTACCCCTGTGGTGGGTACCCCTGTTGTGGGTACCCCGGTGGTGGGTATGCGTCCTTAGGGTAGCCTTCCGGTGGATATCCTATTTACAAATCCAATAATCAAAAATCCATCAGATCTAATCAGAAAACCAACTAATATCATACTGAACTTGTCCAAAAAATCATCAAAAAATAATAATAATAATAATAACAAGAATTTTACCTTGCGGGGGAGGGACACCAACAGGGGGTTGTTGTTGATTGTAGTAACTCATGATTGAATTCTTTGGGGCTTGGATCTAGACTCGAGAGAGATTGTGAAATTGGGAGTTTTTCCTTAGGCAGAAAGATGACTGGGGTACAGTGATATTTGTGGGTTTTATAGGGCAAGTCAAATTGGAGACAACGAGGACTAGGCTCTAGCAGATTCCAAGAAACCCTTTACGTACTTTTTATTTTTGTGATCTTTTCCAGTGTTGTTATAGGTATTGCCGTGCGCGTATCATACGCGTCCAACTTATCTTCGCTCCTAAGTAAATGCTCGAGTACAGAAGGAAAACACCATAACAATTATTATATATAAACATTGACTATGGTAACAATTAAACTATCCAAAGGGAATATATAAATTTAAAACACTTTCATGTATACATTTACTTCATAGTATATTCTTTATTTTCTGAACAGTTGTATTACAACTTTTTGGAGGGTGGATAAGTGTGTCTATTTTTTTTGTTTTTTTAATTAAGAGAAAAAATGTGTAGCCGCTACAATCTCTGTCACAGTTTTTGTCTTTCAGGTGTGCACTCTATGGTGAGTATTTTGTGCGCACTGGGTAAACATCCTCTGTGTAATAGCATGCAAACCACACAGGGGATATAAACCGCACTAGGCAAACCCTGTGCGACAGACTCAACCCAGAAGTCATTGAGGGGAATTCGATCCCAGATCATCCATATGGATGGCCACCCTCCAAACCAACTGGGCAACCCCGAAGGGTTCAGCATGTCTATCTATTTATATCTATATTTATACTATATTAGAAGCACGTATATTTTTAACAAAATATTATTTGTCTTTTTTACCCTTAAAACAAATTTTACACTTGATAAAATAGTAATTTAAGTTATGTT
>AWOL01S0049259.1:72034-82403 GCA_000715115.1 Nicotiana otophora | reverse complement strand
ACACCACCAGGGAGCGCGGTTGATTTATATTGAAGGATGGATCTTTCCTGGGCATGGATCTTGCCCGAAGCATTTATATTGAGGGATGGATCTTCGCTGGACATGGATCTTGCCCAAAGCATTTATATTGAGGGATGTATCTTCCCTAGGCATGGATCTTTCCCGAAGCATTTATATTGAGGGATGGATCTTCCCCGGGCATGGATCTTTCCCTAAGTATTTATATTGAAATAAGTTTACCTAGAGATGGATCTTGTCCGTATCATTTATATTCGGGGATAAATTACCCCAGGGCTGGATTGGCCTTATATGGTACTGAGTGACTGACTGNTCCAAAAATGTAAAATGAAGATTTGAAGGTCAATCCGATGTCGGAATTTGATAATTTTTGTATGGTTGAACTCGTATCGGAACGGATGTTCAAACTTTGTGAGTTTCGTCAGATTCCGAGACGTGGGCCCTACTGTCGAGTTTTAGAGCAGAGTTGTAAATTCTTGCAAATTGTTAAATTGTAAGCATTAGAGTAAGTTGTGATTAATTTGCATGTTGTTTGAATAGATACGAGTCGTTTGGCTTGCATTGAGGGGATAGGAAGGCATATGGAGGTTGATATGCGCGGAATAGAATTTCCGAAGTATTATACAGCTTGCTCGGTATTTAGATTTGGCTTGTTCGAGGTAAGTAACTCTTCTAATATTGGAGCTGAGGGTATAAACCCTGAATTATATTTGTTATGTGTTTGGTGTTGACGTGACGCACATGCTAGGTGACGGGCGTGTGGGCGTACACTGTGTGAACTGTGATTCCGTTATTCCGTGGTACTATGTAGTTACCTAAACTTATCTGAAATCATGAAAATCTCTATGTGCTAGAGCTNTGAGATACATTGCATTGACATGCACACATGACATACATGCATAGAGATGTATTTTTCTCATGCTATAGGTATCACATCATTCATGATTTCTCACACATTTTGACAAATGGGCATAGTGATGCATTTGTTTTTACACTGGCTATCTGGAAGGAAAATGAAGCACCTCATTTATTATCNTATTGAGCTGAGAATCATGTTAAAATCACGTTGAGGCTATATGCCAGTATTAGTTAGACCCACAAAGGTCATATATTGTTGTTGAATTTGTTTAAATTGAAATTTTAAAACTCGGTCATGTCCATTCATTTCATATCATCTCTCAGTCTCTGTTGCTATTTATTGATTTACCATATCATCATTTTGGGCTGATTTTCATGACATTGTGAGCTCGAGAGACTGGAGAGATTGATGACTGAGTGAGACCGAGGGACTGATTGTGAGGACAATTATGGGATCGGGCTGCACGTCGCAGCATGCCATATTGGTTTTATATGTATTATTATTTATGGGATCGGGCTGCACGCCGCAGCATGAGTGACTGATTTATGCCATGATTGGCTTGTTATAGCACTTGGGCTGAAGGAGCCCCTCCGAGAGTCTGCACACACCCCAGTGAGCGCGGTTGATTTATAGCGCTTGGGCTAAAAGAGCCCCTTCGGAGTCTGCACACACCACCAGGGAGCGCGGTTGATTTATATTGAAGGATGGATCTTTCCTGGGCATGGATCTTGCCCGAAGCATTNCCGTTTATGTACTATTCAAACAGACTATGTACTTATTTTATTTCTGCTTTGTAAACTCTATTCTTAGAAGCTCATGATTTGTACTACCAGTTCTTGGTGATTGTATAAGAATTAGACCTTTATTTACTTAAATTGCTTTAATAATTATTATTGAAATTGGATAGTTGGTAATTGGCTTACCTAACGGGTTGGGTTAGGTGCCATCACAACTAGTTAAATTTTGGGTCGTGACAATGACATATGTATGTAGTGTGTTTAAAATTTTCGTATTTAAAGGTTATATACAATTAACTGAAAATAATAGTATACTCTCCATCTGAGTTGGTTCTATTTATTTTTGGATTGTGTAATTATTGCATTATATAATATACTTTGCATGAATGATTCTTTTCCCATCGAAATTTATTATTTGAGATGCATGTATGTATATAAATATTGAATGTAGTCTGAATTTTTACTATTCATTGTTTTGACTTATTATGATCTATTTAATATTTTTTATCTCAACTCCACAATGACTTCATGCAATTTGTCGTATTACTTGTTACAATGTTCTTTTAGTGATAAGACATTAATTTAAAGGATGCGATATATGTACCTTTTGTTAGAAGGAATTTAATTCCGGTTTATGCGCAAAATAAGAGATGGATATTTGTTTTCTTTTTCGAATAACTCTTGAGTTATTGAGCTTGATAAATATTTTATCACTTGTGGTACATGAATGCATGACCTTGTTATTGTATATTAATGTCTCTCCTGAACAGAACAATATTAGTCTACCTCATAAGAGAATATGTTCTTCACAAATTGAGAAAATCTTATCTGTACACTTTTGTCTAAGTCATATTAATCTGGATAGGATTTCAAGTTGGTCAAGGATAGACCTTAAGTTTCATTGAAAGTAGAGGCACTAATAACTTGTAGATCCTGTTTGGAAGGAAATTTGACTAAAGGTTGTTTCCCTTCCAAAGGTAATAAAGCTAATGATAAGCTAGAATGAATCCCTTCTGATTTATATGGTTAAATGAACATACTGGTAAGAGATAGTTTTGAGTATTTTGTGACGTTCATAAATGATTACTCAAAATATTAATATATTTATTTGATGCACCGTAAGTCTTAATGATTTAAGTAATTCAAGGTTTTTAAGACTTGAAACGGAGAAGCACCAAGGAAATATATTAAGTTAATACAATTTGATTGTAGTGGCGAGTACCTCTCTAAAGAGTTCTTTTGTTACTTATCAGAATAAGGGATTACATATTAATTGTCTACACTATAAACTCCATAATAGAGTGGTGTGGTAGAAAGAAGAAATAAGTCTCTTTTGGACATGGATAGATTAATGAAGTGTTATTCAGATTTGCCTTATTCGTTTTTGGAATATTTCCTAGAAACTGCAAATTACATTCTGAATTTAGTTCTTTCTAAGTTAGTACCTGTGACATCTATAGAACTGTGGACTGAATGTAAGCTCAGTTTGTGGCATGTGCTGATATAGAATTGTCCCGCATATGTGCTGAAAGGGAAAGCGAATATGTAATTTGGAACTAAGAATGGATAGGTGCATGTTTGTTGAATATCCAAGAAAACGAATGGAGTATTATTTTATTGTCCTAAAGAAAATAAGACAATTGTTAAAACAACTACATTTTTCTAGATAAGGACTGTTTAATAAACCATGTTCCTAGAAGTAAACTATTTTTACCGAGATTTGGCAAAGAAATAACTAGATGTTCAAGAACATCAAAACCCACACGTCAGAACTGACGTTCCATTGCATTTAAGTAGTGGGAGAACGTTAATAGACATAATATGCCTATATCGAGTGGGAGTGATGTTTGAACAGCGAACACTATAGTAAGAAGTAGCTAATATTTCAATACCGCAAGGTAATGAAGGTAATATTAGTAGTACTTCGTCGTAGTGGGAGAATACTAAGAAAAATTATAGTTCGGTGTACACTCTTAGGATAGTTTTAGTAACAAGATCCCTAAAGAGTTTAATACCAAACTAGATAGTGACGATAAAGAACTACTGGACAAAGATTGCATCAGAAATAACTTGGCAAGATTCTTTAACAAAACCTTATTTGGTGAATACTTTTAATAGTCATGTAAAATAATGCCAGAGAAAATTATAGATGCATGGCCATGAGTCTAAGTGGGAGATTGTTGGGGCATATACTATTAACCATACATTTGGATAATTGGATAATAATGTACATTGGTAAAGTAATAGTTAGTTGATAGAATCCATGTCTCGATTTAGAGATTGATGATACTTTCGTGGGTCAATATGCCTGGTAAATTGGATAATAATGTACATTGGCGAATTAATAATTAGTTGATAGAATCCATGTCTCGGTTTAGAGATTGATGATACACCTTTATGAAAGCTTATAAGTTTTCATGTGTAAACTCGACCGGTGGATTTTGTATCCGGCACATGAAATAAGTTAAGCGAAAGTCTAAAAGAAATAATCAATAAATTAAATCGTCAGTAATTTAATTTAATTAATTAGTATCTGAATCTTAACATGGGGAGTTAAATAAGATTTAATGGATGAATTTCAAAATTGAATAAGAAGTGCAATTACGAATTTTTAGTGGAATAATTCGTAATTAATTATGGTGGCTATTAATTTGGAAAATTAGAAATTAATTCCATAATTGGAAGCCTTTTTAATTAAATTTTATGGTCCCTGCTCTGCCTAAATAATAGGAAATAAAGGAATCATTTTTCTGGGGGAAAAGAAAATCCAATAGGTTTTGGAAAAGGGTTTTAACCCTTAAAACTTGTGCTATAAATACATAAGGTTTTCCACCTAGAGGAGGAAGAACAAGGTGGCCGAAATGTTTAACCTTTTTCCTTGAAAATTTCGCCCACACGAAATTATTATTTCTGGATATTATTTGGGTAACACAGTAGAAGACCATAGAACGTTCACGAACCTTTATCATGCTGATGATGGAGAATTCATTGAGTTGCTGTGGAATTGGAGGCTCACGTGATAGCAGAGCTTTGTTCACGCTTCAAGAGGTAACCCGTGAAATCCCGTTTATGCTAATTGTCTAGATTACATGTGATTTTGATACTGGGATTGCTTCTGCTACTTATTATTAATCCATCAATTGGTATCATAGCCCACTCACATCTAATTAGATAACTAGATTTTTTATGAAACAAGAATATCGTGTTTATGTGCGTTTTTGAATTACATGTATATATGGTTTTCTGAAAAACTGCATTGTTGTTTTGTGAATTAACTGTGCAAAAAAATTGGATTATTCTTGTAATCATGAGATATCTGTTTTTTTTATTGATATTTGATTGGGATGATCTGGATTTTTTTGGTAAACACTAGAAAAACGCAAAACCTGATTTTGACCGAATTGCCGGTATTTTCGGAAGTCAGCGAACTTGACGGACTCCGATTGAGTTGAAATTTGGTGGGTCCATCGGAAACGACATGATGAGAAAACATCACTGCATCAGCAGTGCATCATGGTGTTTTGCGGCGTTTTGAGGTCGTTTGGACTGTGTTTTGGACGTTTTTCTATTTTCTGAAAATTATTTCTTAATAATTATAATTCAATTTTAATTCAATGGTGGTGGAGGTGACTCCCCATTGTCTCCATGATTAAATACTTGTGATATAATAGGTTTACACATTGGCTATTAGTAAATAGACGTGTTGTATTAAATTTAATAATAGAAGTGTAGGATTTTATCGAGTAGGTCTTACAAAGTATAATTGATATTGTGTGACGATATAAGTATTTTGTAAGAAAGTGAAATCCTCTGTTTGATATCCTGGATGACTAATGATTGGTGCGTTTGGCATATTTGTGCATAAAATATTTCTCAAATTTTAGTTTATGTTTTCATGCCCTACGTGGTTACTAGTCTTGGATTTTCGATGAAAAGAAAAATATTCTCTGTTTTGAGGTTGTAATTAAGTGAAATATGATGTTATTTTGTATGAGTTTTATATTATTGGTATGGCTTTTAAGCTATGGTCAATATTCCGCCATAAAATAATGTTATGCGCTACATGTATATTCACTTGAAAATTGAGAATTTTATGAGTAATAAATAGTGTCACGACCCGAAATTTCCCACCGACGGGACCGTGATGGCGCCTAACATTTCACTTGCTAGGCAAGCCAACGTTAGAGAATCATTAAACCAATTCCTTATTCTCATTCAGTAATTAACAATAATTAACTAAGATGAAATATAATAAGTGCGAAATATCATAAAACTGTATTAATTACTACCACCCGGATCTGGAGTCACAATTCACAAGCATTCTAAAATTTACTACAAGTAATAGTCTGAAGAAATACAACGGTCTGAATGAAAGAAACAGTAGAACAGAAAAGATAGACGGGGACTTCAAGGTCTGTGAACGCCGACAGATCTACCTTGAGTCTCCGGATAGCGGACCAATAGCAAAATCTTGATCAACCCGAGCCGGTATCAAAATCGGTACAAAAAGTGTAGAGTGCAGTATCAGTACAACCGACCCCATGTACTGGTAAGTGTCGAGCCTAACCTCGACGAAGTAATGACGAGGCTAAGGCAAAGCAGCTACAAATCAACCTGTACAATTTAACAGTGTATATACAAATAACAGAAATGAAGAACTAAACAGGAATTGTCGGGAAGGGAACATACTGAGGGGAATACAAGATAAAAAACTACAATATAATGATCACCGGAGTAGTCAATATACCATGAATCAATAGGAATAGTGAATACAGTAAGG
The DNA here is from genome assembly GCA_000715115.1 of Nicotiana otophora. Classification (NCBI taxonomy): domain Eukaryota; kingdom Viridiplantae; phylum Streptophyta; class Magnoliopsida; order Solanales; family Solanaceae; genus Nicotiana; species Nicotiana otophora. The sequence goes on along the minus strand of AWOL01S0049259.1, from coordinate 76,009 downwards.
AAAAATGCACGGCATCACCCTTCGTACGTTTACTATCAATCTCACCATAAAATTACTAGAAACGACATGACATCACCCTTCGTGCATTAACTCTCATATCATGGCACGGCATCACCCTTCGTGCTTTTACACTCACAATATGGCACGACATCACCCTTCGTGCATTAACACTCACAATATGGCACGGCATCACTCTTCGTGCATTAACTCTCATATCATGGCACGATATCACCCTTCGTGCATTAACACTCTCTCCTACCATAATAAAATGCATAAATAACAACAGGGAGATAGAATAACAAGTACAAACCTTACTTCAATATTTGTTTCCACGATATAAATCTCAACTTTTAAATAAATACTCGATTACCAACAGAAAATCCTTAAACATGATAATACGATCAATTTAACAACACTAGTATAAACATGTAGCAATTAGGCATAGGAAGAGGCAATATAAGAAAACGGAAAAACATGAAAAAACAGGTAAATTGGCGGCGCATAAGTACTCGTCACCTCACATATACACCGCTCATATGAATTTCACTTAGCAAGTAATCTAAGATTCCTAATTCCCTCAAGTCAGGGTTAGACACAACACTTACCTCGCTCCGAAGGCCACTTAATTCTCAATCACAACTTTTCCGTTGGAATTCACCTCCAAACCACTCGTATCTATTAAAACATAACTCAATAATATCAAATATTGCTCAAGAAATTAATTATATTGCATGAATTAAATTTCCCAAAATTTCCTCCAAAAAGTAAAAAATCGACCCCGGGCCCGCTTGGTCAAAATCTAAGGTTCGGACCAAAATGCACTTACCCATTCACCCCCGAGCCCGAATATATAATTAGTTTTAAAATCTGACCTCAAATTGAGGTCTAAATCCTCAAATTCCCGAAATCCCTAGTTTCTACCCTAACCCCTAATTCTACCATGAAAAATCTAGATTTTAGGTTGAATTCTTGTAAAATGAAGTAAAATATTGAAAGAAACGAGTTAAGGAACACTTACCTATGATTTGGGGAAGAAAATATCTTTGAAAAATCGCCCTAGGCCTCCTATCCTTTTGAAACGAGAAGAAAAATGGCTAGAGCCCAAATTAAATGAACTCACTGCCCAGCGACCTTCGCACCTGCGGTGCTATGGTCGCACCTGTGCATCCGCACGTGCGGACAGGACGTGCGCTTATGCGGAAAAGGACTGGGCCAACTGGGGCTGCACCTGCAGACAAGGTTCCGCTTCTGCGGTCCCGATCCTGTAGAGAGAAGTCTGCATCTGCGGAAAAATAAAATCCAGGCCTGGGTCGCACCTGCGGGGCTATTGCTCGCACCTGTGACCAAAGGCTCGCAGGTGCGGGCACACCAGATTTGGTGCACCAGCAGCCTTGTTGAGGTTTGAACTCAACTCGCGCATCGCCCGAATGGCACCCGAGCCCTCAGGGCTCCAAACCAAACATGCACGCAAGTCTACAAACATCATACGGACTTGCTCGCGCGATCAAATCGCCAAAATAACACCTAGAACTATGAATTTAGCACCAAATCAAATGAAATTCTCAAGAATACTTTAAAGTTACTATTTTCTCAACCGAAGGTCCGAATCATGTCAAATCAACTCCGTTTCTCACTAAATTTCACTGACAAGTCTTAAATATCCTAATGAACCTGTACCGGGCTCCGGAACCAAAATACGGACCCTGTACTAACAATGCCAAACATCAATCAATTCTTAAAAACAAATAATTTTCACACTTTTAATTTTCATAAAAACTTCATAACTTGAGCTAGGGACCTCTGAATTCGATTTCGGGCATACGCACAGGTCCCATAATTCGATACGGAGCCACCAGAACCGTCAAAACATGGATCCAGGACCGTTTACCAAAACTGTTGACCAAAGTCAACTAAAATCAACTTTTAAGGCATAAATTCTTATTTTCATCAATTTTCAACATAAAAACTTTCCGGAAACCTGCCCGGACTGTGCATACAAATAGAAGAGGGTAAATATGATATTTTAAGGCTTAAGAGCACAGATGCGAGTTCTAAAATATAAGATGACCTTTTGGGTCATCGCATTCTCCACCTCTAAAACAACCGTTCGTCCTCGAACGGACATAGAAAAGTACCTGGGCTGGTGAAAAGATGGGTATATCTACTCCGCATATCGGACTCGGACTCCCAAGTAGCTGCCTCAATAGGCTGACCTCTCCACTGCACTCGAACTGAAGGGTAACTCTTTGATCTCAACTGGCGAACTTGCCGGGCTAGAATTGCCATCGGCTCCTTCTCGTAAGTCAAATCCTTGTCCAACTGGACATAGCTAAAATTTAACACATGGGACGGATCACCGTGATACTTTCGAAGCATGGACACGTGGAATACCGGATGAACAGCTGCTAAACTAGGTGGCAACGCAAGCCTGTAAGCCACCTCTCCCACTCTATCTAGAATCTCAAAAGGTCTGAAATACCTAGGGCTCATCTTGCCCTTCTCTCCGAACGTCATTACACCCTTCATGGGTGATACCCAAAATAACACTCTCTCTCCGACCATGAATGCAACATCACAAACTCTACGGTCAGCATAACTCTTTTTCCTGGACTGAGCTGTGTGAAGTCGATCCTGAATAATCTTGACCTTATCCAAGGCATCCTGCACTAAGTCTGTGCCCAACAACCAAGCCTCTCCCGGCTTGAACCACCCAACTGGCGAACGACATCGGCTTCCATATAATGCCTTATATGGAGCCATCTGAATGCTTGACTGGTAACTATTATTATAAACAAACTTCGCAAGTGGCAAGAAATGATCCCAAGAACCTCCAAAGTCTATAACACAAGCACGAAGCATATCCTCCAATATCTGAATAGTGCACTCTGACTGCCCGTCCATTTGAGGATGGAATGTTGTGCTCAGCTCAACCCGCGTACCCAACTCACATTGTACTGCCCTCCAGAAGTGCGAGGTAAACTGTGTACCTAGGTCAGATATAATAGACACGGGCATACCGTGAATACGGACGATCTCCCGGATGTAAATCTCTACCAACCACTCCGAGGAATAGGTAACTGCCAATTTTTGAATAGATACGAGTGGTTTGGAGGTTAATTCCAAAGGAAAAGATGTGATTGAGAATTAAATGACCTTCGGAGCGAGGTAAGTTTTGTGTCTAACATTGACTTGAGGGAATTAGGAACCTTAGATTACTTGCTAAGTGAAATCCATGTGAGCGGCGTATATGTGAGGTGACGAGTACTTATGTGCCGCCAATTTACCTGTTTTCTATGTTTTTCTTATATTGTCTCTTTCCTATGCCAAATTGCTACTGGTTATACTAGTGTTGTTCAATTTATCGTTCTTATCATGTTTACGGATTTTCTGGTGATAATTGAGTTTTTATTTCAAAGTTGAGATTGATATTATGGAACCAAATGTTGAGGTAAGGTTTGTACTTGTTATTCTATCTCCCTGTTGTTATTTATGCATTGCATTATGGTAAGGGAGAGTATTAATGCATAAAGGGTGATGCCGTGCTATATTATGAGTGTTAATGTATGAAGGGTGATGCCGTGCCATATTGTGAGTGTTAATGCACAAAGGGTGATGATGTGCCATATTGTGAGTGTTAATGCACGAAAGGTGATGCCGTGCCGTTTCTATTAATTTTATGGTGAGATTGAGAGTAAAAACACGAAGGGTGATGCCGTACATTTTTTCTTACTGTATTCACTATTCCTGTTGATTCATGGTATATTGACTGCTCCGGTGATCATTCTGTTGTAGTTCTTTATCTTATATTCCCCTCAGTATGTTCCCCTCCTGACAATTCCTGTTTAGTTTTTCATTTCTGTTATTTGCATATACACTGTTAAATTTTACAGGTTGATTTGTAGGTGCCTTGCCTTAGCCTCATCACTACTTCGTCGAGGTTAGGTTCGACACTTACCAGTACATGGGGTCGGTTGT